>CAOJBJ010248881.1:0-19923 GCA_948291685.1 Euphorbia celastroides
TATAACAACAATGATCTGCTTGGCATTTCGTGAAACTGCTGCTGCTCATAAAGCTATCAAACTTCCGGTACCACTGTCTTGGAGCTTGTTTTAAACCATACAAGCTTTTTTTCAATCGACACACCATGTTTTCCTTGCCTGTTGTTGCTTTATAGTTAAACATCTATTAATTTCTTACAGTTAAGTTACAGTTTTCCTATAATTTTCTATACTTTCCTCATAGTTGTCTAATTGATCTTCTTGTATTTTTCTTATAGTTTTCCACATTTTTCGTATAATTATATTATAGTTTTTTATGGTTCTCTTATTGTTAGATTACAATCAGCTTACAATTGTTTAATATTGTCACCAATCCTATATTAATTCTTACGGATGTTTTGTAATTGAAAAATGAAATTTTCAATGTTATTCCCATCATCCGTATTTCTATAAATATTTTTATTGGAAAAATTATATGGTATGGTATAAATTTAAATTTAATTACATTTATAACAGCTAAGTTAATTAAATGTTTGTCTTTATCATATTAATTTTCCTATTTACACTCAGCACGTTCTCTCATTCAAAACCATCGTTCTTCTCTTATCCTCCAAAATCATCGTTCTTCTCTACCTCTCCTAGCTTCGCCTTCTCCTCTCCAAACTGCGAAACCGTCTCCTCCTCCTCCTCCCCTTGTTTATGCTTTCACTCTCGCCGGAGCCGTTCGCCGCCCGTTTCTTCACCGTTCAATCTCACACATCTCACCGGATTTTGCCTTGAATTTCTCAGAACTCGCCAAATCTAAGCCTCGCCGCCACCAGATTTGTTCATGTTTCTATGTGATATGATTCCAAGCGTTTGTGTTATTTTCTCGCCGCCAGATTTGTTCATCTATTTTTTGCTTTTTTTGCGATTTGTGTTATATTTGGTTCTTATATCGTTGATAAATGATGATATATCCACGATATAACAAGATATAACATGATATATATCATGTTATATCCTGGATATATCATCATATATCCACGATATAACACGATATATCCAGGATATATCCTGTTATATCCTGGATATATATATGTTGAAGCTCGGTCGGGACGGTGACGGCGGCTGGGTTTCGGTCGGACGGCGACGGCGGCCGTATATATCCAGGATATAACTTGAATATATTTTAAGAACGTACTGGGTGTAATTTTTTTACCTGTTTGGTTAGTGGATGAGATGGTTTTGCTAGATTATGTGTTTGGCTAAAATTCATGTTTCATATTAGTTAGCCCATGTAAATTACCTTTTTTATAATATAACATGTAACTTCAACACTTCTGAAATTCGAACGCATAAGCCCAAGTTCAAGCCAAAAATGATATTTTCTTGTCATGCAGCTTTTAATCATTTACTATCAGGAAACAAAAACAAAATAACTTCAATTATTTATCTCCATTGGTACAGTCCAATAAATAATTTAAATGCTGACAGACTCCATAATCCCAGATTCCAAAATCCAATGTAAATTCATTTCTGTTAATTTTCAAATTATGAGTTTTACCCAGAAAATATCAGTAGTTATATTGTTTACTTTCCATGATACTGTATTAAGTTCTAGGAAAAGAAAACACATCAAAACACGTTAAGTGCCCCCCTCAATGACGCCGGTCTTTAGTTCCCTTCACCAATTTACACGGTTAACTCAAACTAAAGACATTTCTGATATTCAATTTCAATACTAATTTGAATAGAATGACCGCCATTAGCATCTACTCATTTCAGTTAGCCACATTTTGATAAAAGTCACCTGAAATGCCTCAATTATGATTACAACACTCTGTAATACTTCCCATCTCCGTCGCCTTTTTGCTATTAGTTTTTGGAGCATAAATCTATCCTCGGTCAGTGTGGCTTTCTGCCCTAGATCTATGAATCTTCATCTTCATGTAGACATTAAATAATAACTGAATCTTCATCTTCATGTAGACATTAAATAATAACTGGACAAATCACAGAAAGTAATCATCAGGCAAACAAAATTCCGTAAATTGTTGTAGCAACTCAACAGTTCAGATAGGATTCCCAGCCATCAGACTGAAGCTTCTCTGCCTTCTTCAAAACCTCATCTCGGGTGTCTTCTTGATACTGGCTCATTCTGTTCACACAACATCAACATAACCGAAAATTTCATTAATCTCTCCATGTTGCAAAAGTCATATATGTCTTGTATTCGAGAGTTGCAACAGTGAATACACAAAAACACGTACAAATAAAGACATAATTTGAGAGATATTACCTCGCTAATAGGTCAGAATCGCCGACCCCTAACATCCTTACAACCAATAAACCTGCATTTGTGGCATTATTTATAGCCACTGTGGCAACAGGGACACCCCTTGGCATCTATAGCACAGTTGACCACAAAGAAATATTTCAATCACAAACAAATAATGAAAATAATGCAAACCGATGACACAATTTATGAGATGATGGTACACCTGTACAATTGACATGAGAGAATCCATTCCATCCAAAGAGGAACCTCGCACAGGGACCCCGATAACCGGTAAAGGTGTAAGTGAAGCAACCATACCTAACAAGGCCGAACACAATTTTCAAATTTTAGGACTACAAAATGTGCTGCATAGACGTTAAATAGTAAAAATCACATGGCTGACCTGGCAAGTGGGCTGCACCACCGGCACCTGCAATAATAACCTGAACCCCTCGCTCCTGGGCAGATGAGGCGTATGAGAACATTAATTCAGGAGTTCGATGAGCCGACACTATCCTAACCTGTTGAGGTTGGGAGTAAAATATGATAAGGGTGCATAACAATTTCAATGCATGTAGAATTCAGGAGCAATATTTGTATATTTTCAATAAGTTAACCTCATGAGGCACACCAAACATTTCCAGAATCTTTGCAGCTTGCTTCATTACTGGGAGATCTGAATCAGAGCCCATAATTATTCCGACTCGTGGTGCTACTGCATTTCAGTGATTATCACAAATCAAGACAATAATTTCAGCAAATTGCTTTTGATTGTTAACATTTAACAAGGTATCACAAATAAACAGAAACAGAAACATCCATTGTCATGGTTTTAGGATCCATTCATCAGAAGAGACTTAATATCTGGTTTAGGTGAGTAAGGTTCTTTTAGAGATCTCTTGGTTAAGGCCTCATTAAAAGATAGAACTCTCTGGTCTATATAGTGTCTACATTTTCTGGAAATACTTGACTTCTTGTTATTTTTTTTTATTTCAAAGTATAAAAAAGGCATACAACTTGCTTCGAACAGAAACTTGGCTGGCCAACTCATTTGCTGCCTACGTATGGTAATTGCATCAAAGATAAAGTCTCCAGATAAAGATGTAATACCAGTAAACTAATTTCCCAGTGAAGCGAACATAAACTAACAGACATAACTCACAACAAGCAAACAAACTAAACCAGTTTGCCAATTTGTTTCATAGTAAACGGATAGGGCACAAAATGTTTACTTTTTCATTCCATACCAGAAGAAGGTTGATTTTTACGTTTGCAGAGAAGGAGACAATGTAGGAGGTAGTGACCAGAAGACTCAATCTATAACTAAACAAATCTAATGACATATAACTTGACTAAAGCGAAAAACAGTTCAGGGTTATTAGTTTATATAATTAAACATGTTGATTCCTATAGGTTTACTTGCAATTAACAGGATGAAGAAAATATAATCTAATTGAGCGACAAGCCAAGGTTAACATTCTAGGAACATGAACACCAAATCATGAAACAAATAAATTCTGGTTGAACCATTCAGTTCTCGAAATTCACATTAAAAGTCAAGGTAAAGAAATGTTTTAGTGCTGATTGCTGAATAACAGAACCAAGCAGAAACACAAAAAAGATCAGTATTGACTATTGAGTCATTAAGAGATTACCTACAGAAAGACTAGCAGAACCTTCTTCATTTAGCATTGAATGCAGGCGTGCTTCAACAACGCCCAGAGAAGGACCAACAATGGTGATGTGACCCATCTTTCGTTGCTTTCGCATCTCTGGACAATCAACATGAAGAGTGAGAGGGAGAGAAAAGAGATCTAAGAGGTTAATATAAATAAGTAGTTAAGGAATGAGATTGTGGGAATGAAAAGTTCAAACAAAAACTGACCTGATTTATCATACCAATGAACAGAAGCCCCGGGTATCTTCAATGCCCTCCCAATCAGTTTGTGTGCCAAACAGAAACCTGCCTCTCCCTGGAAACAGTAAAATGGACATCTATTTTCAGATTTTGGCTGCAATTACTCCCTTATACGCCATAAATATCATCAAGGAGTTTTACTTCTTAGTCGCAACAAAAGAGAAATGGAAAGTAATCAATTTTACCTCATCTTCACCCAGGATATTGTACATGATAGCCGCTGGAGTCTTCATTGAAGGATCACCAAGTGGGAGACCAACAACAGCTCTCAGATGATGCTCATATTGTGATGTATAGCAGGACTCAATTGTGTGATGGCCACTATTATGAGGTCTGGGAGCAACCTCATTGAGTAAAATCTACAGGAGAAAAATCGATAAATTAGTCAAACGAATATGGACAACAAAAAGAAAAATGAATAAGAATCAGAAAGAGTAGATCCCACCTGACCATCACCAGTCAGAAACAACTCAACTGCAAACACCCCAGCGCCTTCAAGAGATTCGACAGCTCTGTACGCAACATCTGTGGCAAGTTTCTTAATCTTCCATGGCACATCAGCAGGTGCCTTCACTATGTGACATATGTTTTCCCTACAAGACTCAAGAATCACCATTAGTTGTTAGACTTATTAGTTCTGAATCATCATAACATATCAATACCTCATAGCAAAAACCAGTAGAATGAAAGCGCAATCAGGTTAGTGGATCAGTATCTTACTTGTGAATGGTTTCAACAACAGGATAGCATATAATGGATTTGTCTCTCCCTCTAGCCACTATGACCGATAGTTCCTTTATGAAGGGTGCCCACTTCTCAACATACAAACCCCGATCAAAACCTCCTAGAGCTGGAAAAAACCAATAATTCATTTTTAAACTAAATCCCAATGACAAAATTCACAAGTTTATGCCGAAGGAACTGAACATTCATCAGGATACATTGGCAAATAAAGCAGCAAAGAAGTATAAAGCAATTTTCAATCAATATAGGATGTTGCAAATACACATATAGCACAACAAGTATAACGAATCATCCAGATGTGTGGCAGTCCCCATCATAAGAAGTGAAAATGAAATCATAAAACTTATTTTCAACACCAGAATCAACTACAGTCCAAATGAACAAGTTTACGGCTTTTATTGGTTTCAAATACGCATCAAGATAAAACCCTTCCCCTCCAAAACCCACTAAGTTCAAGGCAAATTAATTTTTAGACTGTTAAAAAAATTCAGTCAAGTTCAAGTCATTGAATTTATTTTCCAAAATTAAGAGTTTAAAAGTACTCGTCTTTGAAATTATTTCCTCCCAACAGTGTATGTAGATGAACTCACCCTCAGTCAAACTCAAATCCAAAAGAAAACACAAAAAAAAGAAAGTTATAATGGACCTTACAACCACAACCCAGGATAAATATAAGTAAAACATTACTTATACATCTAGAAAGGAAGAATTAACTAGCCATTTCACTAGAAAACTGGGGAAACATATTGTGCAACATCCCAACAACAATGATAAGTGCAACATGAGTAGTGAAGATCTCACCAGTAACAGCAGAAAGTAGTTCCTTTTCACCCTTAGCAACTGCATTCCCACGACCATCATAAGCTAGTCTTTTGCTTTTGATCATAAGAGGATATCCAAACTGGTCAGCAGCTTTTTTCACACTTTCTAGATCATTTATCTGCCTCAGAAAGATTCATTCGGAATGTGTTCAACATGGTCAAGAAAATACAATATCAACACATAATATATGTGTCTATTAGATATATACTTATGAACAAATTGTATCACCAACCTGCATGAACTCAGGAAGTGGAATCCCATGCTGAGAAAAATGTACCTTTTGAAGATATTTATCCTATAAGATCCAAAATTAAGATTTAAACTTGGTAAGTTTGATCACAAAAAAAGGTAAATAAACAAACACTGAAGCATGATACTTGATTTTCAACAGAAAAGAGGAAAACAATTGCTTCAAACAGTTTGCCACCAATTAAACATTCTAACATGAAAATTCTCATTAAGGGCTCAAACTGACAAATAAAGGTAATACCAATATGTCATAGTAAACATGTAGACAACTATGGACCCTTGCACAATAGGCACAAGTCTAAAATGGTTCAACAATCATTGTACGCCGACTAGGAGCTATGTTTTTTAGCTTTTAGTGTTGTGGCATGGAAACATACAGAGAACTCCCAATTTGCAGGAATTTTTATCATCATTTCTCTTTCAAACTTCCCCACTAGCTTTAACCAGGCACTAATTTTAGTATTGTTCAAAGCCTTAATACTCAATGGCTTTTAGTCAATATTTTTCGTGAAGAAGTTGAGGCAAGGTTCCTTTTATTAAATATAACTCCAAAAATAAATTAAAGTAAGCATTAAAGTAAATAGTTCAGTTGTAACCCAGCATATGGAAAATCCATTGTCTGTCAGAAGTAAAGCATGAACAATAGTGACCATTTACGCCAGAAAAACCTTTTTCATAAAGCACTAAAAAATGACCAGATAACACTGAATAACAATACCTGGATAATTCAAACTGTAGCAGCTTTTGGTTCACAATCAACTCCTTGCTGCTCAAGCTTCTCCAAAGTCGTAGCATCAACATGTTCAATCTCGACAGTCAATACTCCACATCTAACTACCAACAACGAATCAGTCAATAAAATTAAACAATTCTCAATAATTCAAAGAAAGTAGACCAAAAAGAAGTAAGCAGCAGAAACCAAACCTTTTGGCAAATTCCTGAACTGTAGCGCTATCATCAAAGCTACCAACCATATGATCATAGGCAATGGAACTAGCAGGACAATTGACAAGGGGATCCAAAACCATGACTTTAATGGCCATTTCAGAAGCTGCCTGGCACAACATCCGACCTAATTGCCCGCCGCCCAGCACACCAACAATCGTCTCAGATACTCCATGAACAGGCAACTCATCTTTCCTACCCATCCAGAAAACCATACTTTGCAATTCAGCTCCAATTCCTAAAACGCTAACTAATTGAACTGAAAACCTCAAATTGGAATAAAAGAATATAACCTGGAAGACGAATCATGAGAGTCACTCGTGGCGCGGCAAGAGAGGATAGGATTGGAGCGCTGATGAGGGTGTTTCAGCAACATTGAAGTAGAAGAAACATAGGAGAATTGAGGCTTGTCTTTCTCCATCAGGAAACTGAGGGTAGTTCGCGGAGCAAGAGAACAGCGCCTGGAGGCAAGAATACAATCTAATGCGACGGAAACAGAAGAATCAGAAGCAATATTTAGTGAGTTCTGGCCTAGAAGCATTGTGTGAAGTCGAAGAAGGATGGGGAATGGTGAAGGAGAAAACTGCGCCGCTTCCCGGGGAGGAGGACTCAGGATCACGCAGCAGCGGCCGAGAGTTCCAAGGTTGAAAGCGGCAGCAGGGTTGGCGTAAGTATGAAATAATTAAATTCTCATCGGTCCTAAATTTTCTAAGACATTCTTGATATTGCATTGAGAATCCCCTGCCGATGAGACGAAGACGCGAGCAACGGCAAAACACCTGTGAAGTTAGGGATCCATTGTGAGAATCGAATCCGCTAAATCATCCTTCATCTCTGGTCTATTGTCCTTCATCTCTCGTTTTATTTGTAGGATACTGTCACTGTTTGTGTCTTGTTCTCCTATTTAATAAGAATACTTTGCTCATCATTTCCAATTCAAATTAGCACTCTGTAATTGACAAGAACATGACATAACGGAAAATTTCTGTTTGAATTTTGTAACTCCTTCATCGTATGGTAGTGTTTACATATATATTATTGATACTATTGAACACAAAAATCAGCTCTTATCCAAATAATCACATCGCAAAATAAAAATTGGAAGAAGAAAAGAAAACAATCCAAAAAAAATCAACTCCTCGAACTGTACTCAACTCTACTACATTTTAATGCCATTCTTTACAGCCAGCACTGAGTGCTCAACTTTGATTCCAGCTTCTTTTTTTTTTTTTTTTGTCTTTCTTTCTCAAAAGTACCTAAAGCAATAAAAAAAAAGTTAAAGAAAGGTAGTGTTAGCTTAGCTCAAGCATATTCATTTATAAGGTCAGGCATGAAGTAAAGAGCCCTCTTGTGTTAACCTGTGGAAGTTAGATGTGATATTGACAGAGAAACTTCACTTCTCAATGAGTCCAAGACAATTCTTCTTATCCCCGCTTCTCGCAGTTCTCTGAGGTGAGAAGCTATCTCCTGAACAAACTTAAGTCCTTCCCCATTTTGAGCCGAGTTCATGCTGTGCTCAATGAAACTCTTGTCTGCCTCGAGTGCTTTCAACCTCTCATTCAGCTCATAGACCTCATTTGCAATAACATCAATATTAGGGACTGCAGGAGTGTAAAACATCTCATTACTTTCGGCCATATCAACATTCCAAGAACGATCTTGGCCGGGATCGCTCTCTCCAGTTTCTCCTGAATGTTCATTGAGAGCCACACTTAGTTGATAATCAGGAAACCTTGCAAGCTTCTTCTCCAAATCCTTCCAGGATTTTAAAATATATGATCTTTCATCTTCAATATCTGACAGCAAACTCTTCACACTAACCTCATTCTCATCCCCCAATGGCTTATTTCTTTCATCTTCTTCTTCACTGCTGGTTTCCACATTAGCTGTAGTTTTATCCCCTGAAGACATATTACTTTCTTCGGCTTTGTTTGCGTCAACTGAATTCTCATCTTCCAAAGACATATTACTTTCTTCGGCTTTACTGTTGGTACCTGGGTTTTCAGCAGCCGAGTCTCTATTAAGGGAAGAAAATTCTGTGTTTTTTTCTTCAATTTGGTTTGTATTCGTATCGTAAATTGGTTCCATTGTCTCCTCTAGTAAATATTCATCTGGGTACTTGATTCTATAATATTCAAGCTCTGCTTCTAGATCTTGAATCTCTTTTTCCCTCGCTGTGAGAAGGTCATTTGCTTTCTGCAGAGCCTCCATATCGTACTCTGCTTGCTCTTCCATCATTCTTACACATTGCAAGGCCTCCATTTGGAGTGTCGCCTTCTCTTCTTGCAGTCTAGTAATCATGGCCATTGCTTGATTCACAGCAATCGAAGACGAATTCCTTTCCTCTTCCAGTTCTTTGTATAAATTGGACAGCAGCTTTTTATCATGCTCGATTTGCCGTGTCAACCGATCAACCAGAGTTTCGCCTTCTATTTCACTGACTATACTTCCATCTAGAGAATGACCTGACTCGTTTCTTTCGAGTGCAACTCTGTCAGCTGAGATTCTGCTTTCAATTTTTTGCATTTCGGTGTTCTTCAACTCATCGCTGTTTGCAGAATGTTTTGGACTCAGAGAAAGTCTAGGGCTTGTATCATTGATGGATTGGTCTCGAGTATTCGAAAATTGTGAAAACAAGTTCTTCAAATCGTCACTGATTCTCGAGGAATCCTTTCCTGTCCATTGTTCTGCCAGCACACCAGACAGCTGTCTCCCCCGACTGCTGACAGCCAGCTTATAAGCTTCCCCAAGATCCAACATGTTCAGAACTTGCTGACAATATTCAGCTGAAACCGGGATTGTCTCTGACAATGTTTCGGCTGTTGTAGTTATTGTTCTGCAGTTTTCATCAGAATCAACAGCCGCTGCTTGCAAAATTTCTTCAGGTCTAGGAACATCTATGCAGTAAAACAACAGGAAAAAGAACAGATAAAATCATGATTTCATTTGCATTTAAAATCTACCGGTATATTCTTTTTAAGGCGTTCTGAAACTTACAGCTCTCTTTTAACCCTTCTACAGGTGTTTCAATTCCTGATGATGTTGGAAGGACATCAATAAGGGAAATAAGTCTGCTTGGAGGAAAAGTATGAGCCATGGTTTCTTTGGTATCAGACCACGGGATCTCATCATCTACTGAAATGAGCTTACTCTTCAGTAAAGCTTCTGTAATTGCTTCTCCAGAAACCGATTTGAGTTTGCTCTCTGTTGGTTCTTCAACAATCATTTCTTTCGCATCCTGGAATGCAAAATCATCATCTTCAATAATCGGTTCTTTTATTTCTTCAGGTTTTACAGGTGATGGAAGAATGCCAGCATCAATGAGCTTCTCAACAGCAAAATCATTAGGCTGAGTCACCACTCGAGGCTCCATTTGGACACGTCTAATGGCAACATTTTGTGGAGGACTAAACTCCCGACTTATATAATTTGCAGCATCGTCACCTTCATCAGAAAATGGGACTTCAGATTCATAATCCGAACTAATCTTGAGCTCTTTGTACCATATATGTGATAAAGGGTGAGATTGGCTTGCAACTTTCTGATGGCCCGATCTCCACGGCCCAGATTGGTTACCAGCAACTCTGGAGCCAAACATTGTCATCTGCAGCAAAGTGTGGCGGTACCCTTTTGGGGTCCACGGCGAATTGCAACAAGAGCAAATCCAGGTGCTTGAAATCTGCTCTTCAGACAATGGACTTTCATCCATATCAAAGCCCGAGCTTTCCCCCAGTTTACCAACTAACAATCTGTAGGTTTCAGCATTGGATTTGTTGGTTGTGGCAAATGAGAAAAGACAGGATTCACACATCCCATGGACATCTACAAGCTTGTTATGAGCATGGCAAAGGACCAAACACGAGATCTCTGACTTGTGCTTTCTGCAGATGAGATCCCAATAATATTTGCCTAGGATTCGATCAAGGCGAGAGCATAGAAGGCACGGGGTTTGCAGTTCACAGAAACAGGCGAATTTGGTGATTAAGTAGGAGAATATCCCATCGAGAAATAGGAATAGCATTAGTAGCCATTCAAGGACTGCTGATGATAAAGCGACCTTTATGTTTCTGGTTTTTTTCTTCGAACCAGATGGTGAAATCCCGCTTGCACCCATGCTCCAGCAAGATTCAATGATCCCGAAATGTTCTATAATCCAGAACAAAATCCAACACTGTAGGAAGGTCAATGTCAAGATTTCTATTAGAAAAAATGAAAATCTATTTCTTTATACCATGTGCAATAAAAGATATAAAAAAAACCATGAAATGTAACAGAAGAAAGAACGTTTTCTGATGTATTTGTAATCGATATATTTAAAGACTCAATTCATTTTATATGAGCTTCCAACATAAAATGAAATTAGCATTACAGACAAAGAGTTGAAGAAACACAACCAATTCTCCAGAAATGGAAGAGATTAATAAAAATTCAAAATCCAAGAATGTCAACGACATAAACGGCCAACATTAGAACAACAGAGAAACAATTTCTGCCCCAAAAAAAAACATTCAAGATTTGTATTTGGCAATCGAAAAAGCAGACACAGATAAAGCTGATAACCAGAGATCAAATCCATTCCATGAAACAATCCACATAATTGCAAAAGAAAAAAGAAGAACACAAAAGACACACAACATAAATCATATTCGAAGCAATAGAAAACTAACCTTGGCTAGCGATTTGAAAGAGAAGATGGACCCAATATTCAAAGGCAGATTAGATGGGTCAAAATCAAGATTGACCCATTTGCATAATCATGGAAATAGACAGATTCTATTACAGAACTCGTTGCAGATTCAGACAAAAACTGAATCAACCCCCGACCAAATCAAACGAAAATAGAAATACCCAGTAAGAGAATTCCTCTGTTTTTTTATTTTTTTTTTATGCATCTAATTTTATTTTTTGGGGTTGGACACAATACAACAGTGCACGTTGTATTCAAATAATTTGCCCCGAGAAAAAAACATAAAAACAAAAGTGGAATTCCACGCCGACAAATGACAAAACGTCGGCTTCTTGATTGAGCAAAAGATTACACGTACCGAAACGAAAGTTCATAACTTTGTAATAGATTAGAAATAAATGTGGGAACCGGAAAAGGAAAACACAGAAAGCCAACAACTTTAAACTTGGATTTTGGCTTTCATGGAATTCAGCGGAAAACAACAAAGATTCCCGCGAAAATTAACTGTCTTTTTCTTTTATTTAGTATATCGTTTTTTCTGCGATTTACAATCGTTCGTTAGGTAACTATTAGTATTTCTCGTTTAAACAAACAAATTTTTTATATAGATTACTCAATCAATTAATTAACATGATAATATAAATGGGGTTCTTCTATCCCTTTATTATTATTATTTACAATGTTCTAATTTCACCATAGGCAGCCCAAAGAAACTATATCAAATATCATACGTTCAACAATTATGATAGCCCCTTTATACATCTCTCACTGTTGCTATACATGCTTAAGTTTTCATTTATGTCTTTATTTCGCAGGTTCATAATTAGCTTAATCATTCCCTTTTGTTGGATGAACTCGTTTTAAATTGGAGAAATGCATAAATGGCCCGTTGAGCTATCCCATTTTCATCAGTTAGCCGGCTGAACTTTTAAAAGTGATAAATAATCAACTGAACTTTTCAAAATGTGTAACTAGCCATCTCAACTTGTTAAAAGTACAACAAATAACCTTTTTATACTGACGTGACAAATTTTTAAAAGTCATATGTCACGTTAGCATTAGAAGTTAATTGTCTAATTTTTAAAAAGTTGAAATGGCTAATTGAACATTTGAAAAAGTTCAGCTGGTAATTTGCTACTTTTAAAAGTTCAGCCGGCTGACTGACAAAAATGGAATAGTTCAACGTGGTATTTATACATTTAACCTTTTAAATTTGACCTTTTCTTTTGTGGATTCATCCAAACATCCTTTATTCCGTCAAACTAATCACTTAAATATGTTACACTCTAGTTGCCTAATATTAACTTTTACATAGCATCGTTGGCCAGCCGTAATTTTTATTGTATATTCATTATCAATAATAATTTTTGTCACATAATACTTTTATGACACTCATTCATTTCAATCATCGAACATGAATCTTATAATACTACATTTTTGTCCATCATATCTCCAAAAAATTGTACGAAGATACAGCATATGAACTTTGGCATAGTTGTATCTCTTAGCTCTACTTCTCATTTTCCCTTGTATAAACTTATTGCCCCAAGTATTTGGTCATATTTGTACTGAGCTTATTATCCAAAATTAGACCTGAGCATGGGTCAGGCTTTGGCGGGCTCGGGCCTTAGTCGGACCTAGCTAAAAAATACATAACTGAAGCCCGGCCCAACCCGTATAAAATATAATCCGGGTTCGGGCCGGGCCTCTTAAGAAATTAAAAACTCAAGTCTGGCCCACGGGCTTAATTAATAATTTTAAAAAAATAATCTAATAATAAAAATTATTACACGTGATTTTTTTTGGAAAAAATGCAAATCAAATTGAAATATTTTACTACCAAATTTTCATTTAACACCCAAATTTTATAAAAAAAAAGTTAAGTGTAAATGAATTTGATTATAAAATTAAATATTGTTTATGATAAATATATTAAATATATAATTATTTAGTATATATTTTATAGTTTATCGGGCCCGGCAAGCCGGTTTGGGTTTTTATACAAAAATCAAATCCAACCCATGTATTATTTGGGTCTCAACGGACTCGGGTCGGGCCGGGCTTTATTTCTTAAAGGGAAAAGCAACCAACTACCACTAAAAGTCCCCAAAATTATGTCCGGTGCCCCACGTTAAATATCAAATTATGAAAATACGCTAGTTTACAAAACCATATTTCCAAATCCCCCAACACTCATCCAGATCCCTCCTCTTCGTCGGATCTCTTTGCTGGAAAAGTAAACCGTCACCGCCGCCATCCAAGCCCCCCGACGGCGATGAAGCCCCCCGTCGCCGACTGTCCTCTCTGTTGAAGCGTTCGATGCCGTCGAAGCAAAGTAAACCATATCCAGATTTCATCACCGGATCTCGTCGATTTCCGTCCTATCTTCACCGGATCTCGTCTCCTCTCATCGATTTCTGGCCTATCTTCACCGGATCTCGTCTCCTCTCATCGATTTCCAGCTTATCTTCACCGGATCTCATCTCCTCTCGTCGATTTCCGGCCTCTCTTCACCGAATCTCGTGCAAAAAAGTGAGCCTGCCGCCGTCCCTCTAACCGGATCTCGTTTTCTTGAAAATCCCAAAAAATCATCATCGCCGGAAAACCAAACCCTATCTCGTCAAACTTCAGATCACGGCGACGCTGCGTATGGTGAGCCTGCCCCCGTCCTTAGATCTATTAGCACCGAGCCTCGCTGGAGATGTCGCCGGAGATCCCTCGTGCAATGGCCCCAATGATTTCTGTCAAATTGTCATTTCTTTATTTTTTTTATGCTTTGTATCTTATTTGTTTGTTATTTCTTTGTTTTTTTCTATGCTTTTGTATCTGATTTGTGATTCTTTGTCTCTCGCTGAAGAATTTGGATTTTGAGCTTGTGAAATTCATTATTCGGTGAAGAATTAGAACAATTTATGATTCTCTTGACTAGTTT
This sequence comes from Euphorbia celastroides, assembly GCA_948291685.1. Taxonomy (NCBI): domain Eukaryota; kingdom Viridiplantae; phylum Streptophyta; class Magnoliopsida; order Malpighiales; family Euphorbiaceae; genus Euphorbia; species Euphorbia celastroides. Next base: position 14,537 of record CAOJBJ010248881.1, read on the forward strand.
TCGGGTAGAAATTTACATAGAGAAAATCAGGTGTGCATCAAAGTATATTTTATTCAAGATTTGGAATTATTTGGACAAATGTTGATATATTTGGAATGAACTAAAACGATCTATAATGATTTATAAAGTCATTTTACGAGCCTATAATGATCTATAATATCATTTTACGAACATATAACGATCTATAATGTCATTTTGTAAATCTATAAAAATCTATAGTGATCTATAATGTCATTTTGCGAACTTATAATGATTTATAATGTCATTTTGTAACCTTATAACAATCTATAACTATTTATAGTGTCGTTTTGTAACATATACAACATTATATAAAAATTCTATAACATTTTAGATCATTTGTATAGTATTATAGATCATTTCTATAACATTATAGATCATTATAGAAAAAAACACGACATTATAGATCATTATAGAAAAAAATCTATAACCTTATAGATCATTATAGAAAGAATCTATAATTCGATTTTTTTTTGAATTTTTTTTCGTCAAAAGTATGTCATCATGGATCTTGTTTTAAAGATAAAAATAAAACGAACAAAAAATTCTAAAGAACCGAGTCCAAAAAATCAAGGTTTGAGAGATATAGCGATTTTAAGATTCGAAAATCGAAATTAATGAGAAGAGAGAAGGCTGATAGTGACATCTGATGAGGGAGGCGCATGGGAAGAAGGGGTGCAGAAAAGGATAAAAAATGGATAAAAATATAATTAAAAAGTTAAAAATCACATAAACAAGAATAAGTAGAGCCTTGATGTAAAGTTAATAATATTTTTAAAAGGAGAGTGTATGGTACAATTTCCCTTTATTTTACTATTCACCTAAATGTATTATGACAATTGTTACTCGTAAAAGCTCAATGTGATGACTACTAATATTGAGGATAGTTTAATTGGTAACCTTCAGAAAATGAATATATACAAAACTCATCCTCTTTAATAAATAATCTAAATTGTATCATCAATCTTCATTTTGTATATATCACAAGACGGAAATAAGTTGCCATTGTGTCTACATTTTGCATTCAAAAGAATATATATACACGATATATGCACGATAGAACTCAAAGCTCGACCCCCCAGTTATACTTAGTTGGCTCCGCCATTGCTGGTAGATGATTCATCGACTGTACCTATTTAAAAATATAGTTCTTAAAGTTGACATCAATGCACAAGTCTATTTCTATGAATTCAATTAAGTTAAATTTTTTCTAAAAACAATATTATGAGATTTCACTCATTTGTAAATTTAATTTTTTTTTTTAAAATAGAACAAGAGTAAATTAAAGTTGATATCAACACACAAGTTTAGTGTTATTATTTACTTTGAGGCAAACTTCAAAAAGATATCACGTGGTTTCAGTAATTTGTAAAACGGAGTCTAGAAAACTATTTTACTAAACAGTTCCTATAATTTCAAAAATTTTGAAAATGGGTCCTTGTTATCAAAATATTAGTGTTACATTAAATATTTAAAACAATTTAATAATTTAAATCATACCTTATCATTTAAATTGATTTGAGTAGTTTTCAAATATTCTGGTATCTTTTATGATTTTTGAAGTTTATTATTATAAATGAATTAAAACAATATCTACATTTAAAGAGAGCAAATTCGGTTTTAGTTTATAAGCCAAACCGAATCAAGCCGAAAACCAAAAAATAAAAATATAAGAACCTATTTTTGAACCTGATAACATTATCAGCAAAATTGACCCGAGACCTATGTAGGTCAACTTACTGCCTAAACGGAAATACGTAGAGGAAGGTAGTGGCATACACGAGTGTTGTTAAGGGCCCAACTAGCATAATGGACCGGCTCAACGGATCACTTGGTGGTAAGGATTGTTGAGAGAGCCTTCCTTAACCTGTGATCTGTAAAACTAAGAGGAGACAATGGGGGGTTAGTCAAAGCCTTTCCGATGCCTAAGTCAGATATGAACTTAGTGATAGGGAAAATTTTTAGAGAGAGAAAGTGTAATTGAAAGAGTGATATCAGAATCTACCTGAGTGAGGGTGAGGGGCTGTATTTATAGGCATCTGCAGTTGGGCTTGGGCCTTTGTGAGGTGACGGGTTCGAGTCCAAGTCATTAGTTCGCCATGTATCTTTCCCCAACCATAGTTAGGTGATTCGTAAGTATCTAAGACCGGGTCAAAATTATCCCGTACTACCAAGTTGTCCCCCCCAATTGTGCCATGTCACACATTTATGTGTGTAGGTGTAAATAATTTTTATATAAGCAATTTTCGTGAACAAATGTCGTAAACAATTCCTCCATCTTGTGGCTTTTGATGCAAGTATTTTTGATGAACATATGCCGCGAACAATTACTCCATCTTTTATTTTTTGATGCAAGTATGTTTGGTGAACAAATGCTGCGAACAATTACTCCATCTTGTAATTTTTGTTTAAGTAATCTTCGGGAATATACGTTCAGTAATAATTACTCCACCATGTAATTTAGGCAAGTAATCTTCGGGAATATACGTTTGTGAATAATTACTCCACCATGTAATTTAGGCAAGTAATCTTCGGGAATATACGTTCGTGAATAATTACTCCACCATGCAATTTAGGCAAGTAATCTTCGGGAATATACGTCCGTGAATAATTACTATGTAATTTTTATGAAAAAAATTTCATGAACATATGTCGCGAACATTCACTATATAATTTTTATGTAACTTTCGGGAGTATTGGTCGCAAACAATTACACCATGGAATTTTTTAGAGCATGCTCCATGAATAGTCACTTCACCACATGGTGTTTGTTTTCTATTTTTTTGGGCGTTTTCCCCTAGTAATTATGCTTAGAGCATTAATTTCTTCAAGGATAAAAAAGACCTTAATCATTTATAATTTGAAAATCAGGGTTAAGAGGGAATACGAAGAGTCGCCGACGAAGCTATATCAACCAACCATTGAGACTAGATGGCGGCTCCATGATTGACCGGGTTGTTTCCCTTTTTTAGGTACATCCCTTTCTCCTCTAAATTCTCTTTTTGTTTTTGTTTCGATCACACCAATAATGAGTGAAAGTAGTCGTCGCCCTAGTAATCTCGACAGCCACCGCGAGTCGCTGGCAACAGTGTCGGTCAATGGCAGTGGAAATCCTTCTCGGCGTCTCGGTTTACCCATTGCGGTTGTCGGAGATCAATCGATTTCAGTGGAGGGTCAAAACCTCGAGGGTGCAACTGAAACGGAGCATGACAGAAGTGATAATATCCATCGTCAAACCCATGTCGACGGTGAGGGTGGTTCGCCAGGACCGTTACTAGATAACAGTAGCGAAGATCATTCCCGACTGCATGATTTAGCTATCTTTGCTGATGGAGATTAACAATCTGAAGAGGATCAAAGCGCCGAGAATATTGCTGAGGCGGAGCGTGGTGAGGAGGCCGAGAATAGCATCGTAGACAGTAATGACCGGCGAGCGGAGGCCTTAAAATCTTATCGTCTATCTTCTTGTTACTGAACAAGATGGAGAAATATCAAAATATTGTAGGCAAGCTCACTGAGTCAATCCGACTGAAAACTCGAGTTGATAAATGGAAGAGGCGAAAAACGATCGGTAAAAAGAAGAGACCTCTTCAACCAAAGAAAAAGGACACGGGCATAAAAACCTGTTATACATTCTTAATGCCTGATGATTTGCCGGTAACATCTATAGCTTATCGCTTGGGCCTTCCTTATGAATTGAGCAACTGTTCCTTGGAGACTAGAGGAAATATTTTCCTAGGACCGAGACGAATAATCGTTTATGAAGGTCAGCTTAGATGGGGGGCTCGACTTCCCTTACTTCCTATTTTTGTGGAAGTGTTGAATGAATTCAACTTGTATTTTACTCAAGTACATCCCAAGGGTTGGCGACTTCTTTCCGCGATTTATTGGTTGTGTCGCAAGTCCGGATATCGTCTCACGAGTGCTGTCTTTCAAAAGATGTTCAAACCTTACTTGTCTCGCCAAGCTAGTCACGTCACCTTCAAAGCGATAAAAAATGACATAGTGAACAATCTTGGGGAAAAGCTTCCCGAATGGCGATCCGATTTCTTTGTAGTTTCATCACCCACTGATTTTCCTTTCCCCACCATATGGAATCCCACGCCTACCAAACGTTGGACGTGGTCCGCAGAAGGAGAGTTTAGTGAGGACGAGGAAGTTTTGTTCAATTATTTGAACAAGGATAAGTTGGCGCCAGTTGATGGATTATCTGCTTTTAGGGAGTTTATCTGTTCTAGCTGCTATGTCATTTCTAGATGGCAGTTTGCTCTCTTTAGAGACCCCGAACGGAGTCGGATAAGCAAAATTTTTAGTCGTGTTGAGAGAGTGAAATTTGTAACTTTACATTGTAAACTGAAGGTCCGTAGTTCGATCCTACGTGAGGGCATCAATTGGTAAGGATTGTTGAGAGAGCCTTCCTTAACCTGTGATCTGTAAAACTAAGAGGAGACACCGGGGGGTTAGTCAAAGCCCCTTCGTTGCCTAAGTCAGATATGAACTTAGTGATAGGGAAAATATTTAGAGAGAGAACGTGTAATTGAAAGAGTGATATCAGAATCTACCTGAGTGAGGGTGAGGGGTTGTATTTATAGGCATCTGCAATTGGGCTTGGGCCTTTGTGAGGTGACGGGTTCGAGTCCAAGTCATTAGTTCGCCATGTATCTTTCCCCAACCATAGTTAGGTGATCTGTGAGTATCTAAGACCGGGTCAAATTATCCTGTACTACCACTTGGTAAGGATGTCTGAGCCGGTTCCGTGAATCTTTATCTGTTAAGGAAAATGTCCCGAATCCTTAGGGGATTCGGATTTCTCCGTCAATATAGGAAGAATCTTAATTGAGAAAGAAGTCTAAAGAGGAAAGAGAGTGAATCCTAATTAGGATCGGACTCTTCGACGTGCAAAGCAAGGCAAATTGCCTATAAATACTCCAAAGCCCTAAGTCTAAAGGTTCGTGGTTCGTGAATCTTTGCTGTTACTCTGCCAATTTCTTTCTTAATACCCTTACTGACTTAGGCATCGGAGAGTCCCCCCAAGGACGGCCCCTGAACCTAACCATTGTGTTTTTCAGGTAAAGACGACGACCGGAGTTTCAAGAAGAGCAACTAGGAGCTGATTTTTTGTGACTAGTTATCAGTATTTAAAAAAAAAGCTCAAATAATTGAATAAAAATTTGAAACAACAGCTTGGAAAGTTAGAATTGGAATCCATTAGTCATTGTAAATGCTAAAATACAAAAATCGGCATTATATGGGTTGTGAAGCCGAAAGTCTACTAATCCAGTGTGCCCATGGAAGGCAACTTCAATATAAGTTATAGAATCTGAACTATGGAGAGAGGACAATAAAAGCTTAATTTCACACCTACTTCA
>CAOJBJ010248883.1:0-15641 GCA_948291685.1 Euphorbia celastroides
ATATGGGTCAACCATTTAATATAAATACAGATTAATCACATTTCTAACTTAAGTTTTGAGCTATGGTTTTTTCTTGTTGGCGATGTAAGCTACCTCACATGCTCTCATTTGGTAAGTCTTTCGCTGGAAAATTGAACTACAAATTCAGGCCTTAGCTTATTTAGAGAAGGCGGATGACATAATTTAGAGTTTTCTGGTTGACTTGAATTTTCAAGAGATGTCACTTTCTCTCTCCAATCAGAAGTTGACACCTGGTATTGGGCGGACAAATTGGTTAAAATTTGCCAGTCCAAAGCACCTTTTCGAGATACAAAATATTAAGTGACAGTAGGCTATTTGTGTCGAGGGGTAATAATATATTTGGCCTCATGAAACTTGTGTATTGTCTTGATCTAATTTTATTGATGCATTCATTGTTTTTGAGAGAGACATGAATCAAAGCCCGCACTAATTTGGGAGGGCAGAAAGAGGATAGCATTAGGAGCTGCAGAAGGCATTTGTTATTTGCACGAAGAATGCAATCCCAAAATCATTCATCGTAATATTGTACTAGATGAGAAGTTTGAAGTTGTTGTTGGAGACTTTGGTCTTGTTAAATTGATGGATAGGTTATGTCACAGCTGTTGAAGTTCCTTAGACAACTCAATATAGGTAGTAATGAGTTTGCCTTAGGACAAAAGAAAAGTAACCATATTCCGTGAAAAATCCTTAGAACTGCACAAAGACCATCCTGATTCTGTATCATTTTCTTTGGATCCTTGAGATCATGACCCTCTTCTGTTGTAACAGGTGAAAGCAATGTTGGAAAAGAACAAAACACGAGAGATTGTTGACCCTGAACTGCAGAAGGAGAGATGCTGCGGATGATTAAAGTAGCACTTATTTGCACTATAAAAATGGTTGAAGTTGTGGAATTGTTGAAATGGGTGGAGATGGAAGAGTACAATCAAGGAATTTTACAGTTTCCTTCTCGTTTCCTGCACTTGAGTTATCTGGTCTTAGATGAATATTCTGTTATTGAAACAAACTAAAATTGAGTTTTGTTGAAGCTCGCTGTCGGCCACGACATAGTGTCGGCGGCGCCGAATGTTTCCCTCCAGAAAGCCCGCAGCTGGGACGAGGGGCGTCTCCTCGAAGTTCTCCCCTACTCCTCTTAACGAGATTTTCAAGGTCTCTTGATCGTTCACAAATGTAGAACGATGCTTGATTTAGTTGATTTGTGATTTGATTGTGATTGTGCTGATTTTTCTTCGATTTTGGCGTTTCCAGGGGAAGAAGGTTGTCATTTTCGGTCTCCCTGTAAGTGATTTTCTTCATTCCTGTTCGATTGTGAATTGATGATTGTATGTGATGCGATGAATTAGTGTTGTAATTGACTTTTAGTCAACGTTCACACAACAATATTCAAATCAATTTGACTTATTCTACATCAATGAAGAATATTTTCTTGTGGAAATTTACCATGTTCTTCCATTTTCGGTCTCAAAGTTCTTTCTTTCTTAAAGTAGTGTATAAACTAACCAAAAAGAAGGACCTTATATGGGTCAACCATTCAATATAAATACAAATTAATCAAACTTCTAGCTTAAGTTTTGAGCTATGGTTTTTTCTTGTTGGCGCTGTAAGCTACCTCACATGCTCTCATTTGGTAAGTCTTTCGCCGGGAAATTGAACTACAAATTGATGTAGAGTAGCGGGCCTTATCTTATTTGGAGAAGGCGGATGGCATTATTTAGAGTTTTCTGTTTTCTTGGACTTTTTTGTAATTTTCGTTTTTGAGGAACTATTTCTGTAATTTTGTTTTTCGCCTGCTCTCAACCCCAGACTATTTAAGGGTGAGAATTTTCAATTGCCTGCAGTTCAAATCATAAATAAGATTTGACGGCTGGTTGCCGGTTTTTTTCCGTTCACCGGCAATCTGGTTTTAATTGTTGAGCTTGGATTTATCTTCCTTTTTTTTCCTTTCAAATCGTTTTCACTACATCACAAATTCGATGATTAATCGTGCAATTTCCCTTGCTTCTTTTGCAGCTGAAGATGACCTGGATGTTCATCCCGACCCGGATCCAATTACGACCCATCTTAGAAGGTTTTCACTAGAGGAATTACATATTGCAACAAATAATTTCAACAATGAAAACAAAATTGGAAGAGGAGGTTTTGGTGAGGTGTACAAGGGAAAACTTGATGATGGTTCAGTTGTTGCAGTAAAAAGATTCCAAAAAGAGCTCACATCCTTTGCAGAAGTTCAGTTTCAGACATCAATTGAGATCAGCAACATGGCTACACATAGGAATTTGCTTCAGCTAAGGGGGTTTTGTCTAACTTCAAATGAGAGGCTTTTGGTTTACCCTCACATGGGTAATGGGAGCTTATCATATCAGTTACGAGGTACTTTTTCAAATTTTGCAAATGTTATAGTATATTGACAGAATGACTTTTTTGGGATGTGGTATATCAGGTTTACACTTTTGGATCTTGTGATATGCATTTTGTTACTTTTTTTCTATATATTGTGGATTACATGTCATGTCGTTGTATGGATCTTATAAACACAAGGCCACAAAAGTAACAGGTTGTATCGGATATTATTATTATTATCATCCAGGTCCAGTATCGGATCTGATAGAAGATTCGACACTGGATCCGTGCCCAGATACATGGACCTGGATCCATATGACGGTCTAAATAATTAAGATTCATAACCTATACAACAGATATAGATCCACGGATTTTATCCGGGTCCAAGATCTGTGCCCGTTCCTAAGCCCACCTATCGGCTCATGTCTTCAAAAAAGGTATAAATTGGATTTCTTACTCTCAAATTTAGTTTGGAAATCCCTTATTATTACACAACATGTAGAGTATGTCCCAAAAGCAGTCTGGCGTACAAAACATCTTACATTCATGCAAGTTCAAAGAAGCACATAACCTTAGAAGCAAAAGCCTAGTAGCCTACTTAGACAACTCTAGCTATGCTTCAAGACTGAAGACATAATAAGCATAAGGCCAAATACACGAGTACCCCCATGAAACTTGGCACAAATATTCTATTGCCCATTAAACTTTGAAAAAGTAACCGCTACCCCTCCCCATCCCCTTGAACTTGCAAAAGTGCACCAGTTTATCCTTCGAACACCGCATGTCAACTTTTGGTTGACTTGACTTTTCAAAAGATGTCGTTTTCTCTCTCAAACCAGAAGTTGACTCATGGCACTGGGCAGGAAAATTGTTACAATTTTGCTAGTTGAAAAGGTTGCAAGGACCTTTTCGAGATTCAAAGTTTTGGGGTATAGTAGGCGAATTGTCTCAAGTTGAGCGGTAACAATGTATTTTTCCTCAACATAATCCATGAAACTTCGCCATTTTCTTGAGCTAATTTTACTGATGCACTCATTGTTTTGCAGAGAGACATGAATCACAACCTGCACTAAATTGGGAGGCTAGAAAGAGGATAGCATTAGGAGCTGCAGAAGGCATTTGTTTTCTCCATGAAGAATGTGATTCGAAAACTATTCACCGTGATATTAAAGCTGCAAATATTCTGCTAGATGAGGAGTTTGAAGCTGTTGTTGGAGACTTTGGTCTTGCTAAATTGATGGATAGTTGTGATACTTATGTCACTGATAAAGTTCGTGGTACAGCAGGACATATATCTCCTGAATACCTCTCCACTGAGTTTTCAGACAAAACTGATGTTTATGGGTTCGGTGTCATCTTCTTAAGCTAGTTACCGATTAGAGGGTTTTCGATCTTTCTCGTTTGGCAGATGGATATAATGTGGTGGATTGGGTATGCACCTTGATTTTTGAAATGCTCAAACTTGCAAAAAAGTGCATCAGTTTTCCCTGAACACCACATGTCTTGCTTCTGACTAGGTTTGAGTTTTTGTTCTCCTGATTGTCTCTCTCCAAATCAGAAGTTGATACGTAGCGTTCAACCAGTAAACTAGAACACATTTTGTAAGTTTAAGGGCAACGAAAAATCCTTTAAAAGTAGCGGAGCAGAAGGCAAATGGGAAACTATATAAGCTTGTAATGGGTTTGCCTTAGAACAAAAGAAACATGTATAAAGTAATCGTGTTCCGTAAAAAAAACCTTAGAACTATTTCCATCCAAACCAAGCACAAAAACCATCCTGATTTCATTCATTTTTATATCATTATCTTTGAATCCTCGGGATCATGACCCTCTTATGGTTGAAACAGATGAAAGCAATGTTGGAAAGGAACGAGACACGAGACATTGTTGATTCTAAACTACTGGGAAACTATGGAGAAGGAGAGATGTTGCAGCTAGGGCTGTAAACAAACTGAACAGTTCAAGATCGGATCGGTGTTCGGCTTGTTAAAAGCTCGGCTCGGCTCGGTTCATTAACTAAATAAACTGTTCATGAACAATTTTTTGAGCTCGATTTATAAATGAACATGAACAAGTCAAAGCTCGGCTCGAAAGCTCGTGAACAAGCTCGATAAAAATTTATAATATAAAAATAAATTGAAAATTAAAAATTAAATCGTAACCATCAATATTATAACATATAATATTATAATTGAAATTCATAAATGGCAAGAAATGAATAACCTCATTTCATTTATCTAATTTTTAACAAGATAAAGTAATTAAGAATCAAGAAAACTTTATGGCTATTTATAATTAAGCATTTTTTGAAATTAAATTGTTATAACTAGTGAAGTTTAGTTTATATTCTCATGTTGTGATGAATATCTTTATTATTTAGTGACTCTTTTTTGTTATGGTTATAGAAAAATTAAAAGTTTACTTTATTTATATTTTTATTTTAAAGTTCGTTATAAGCTCGTGTAAAAGCTCGTGAACAAGTGAACAACATTTAACGAAAAGTTCATGAACAGATTTTCTAGGCTCGAAATGAGCTCGAGCTCGATAAAAAATTAGATGAACAAAGCTTGAACAGGCCAAAGCTCGGATCGGCTCGGATCGTTTACAGTCCTAGTTGCAGCTGATTAAAGTAGCAGTTCTTTGCACCGTAGGGTCGTCAGAGTTTAGGCCTGAAATGGCTGAAGTTGTGGAACTTCTGAAAGGGTATGGATTGGACGATAAATGGGTGGAGATGGAAGAGTACAATCTAGAGTTTTTACAGTTTCGTTCTAGTGACTCAACTATGCTTCTTCCTGCAGTTGAGTTATCTGGTCCTAGATGAAATTCTGTTATTAAAATGAACTGAAATCGAGTTTTGTCGAATTTCTTGCAATTGAGCCGAGAATTGGATGACACTATTTTGTTCCATATGCTTTCGAAAATGGAGGTGAAAGGCTTTTGAATTCAATACTCTTCCAGACTCTTAATCGTAAAAAATGTTCAAAGCTTTTGACGTTATATTATACTTTGTGAGATTTTTGTTTTATTAGTAGCAGCAGCAGCTTTTAACTGAAGAATATAATCAATACATTAAAGTAGAGATAAATATAGTTTTGAAAGTCAACAAATATAAAACCAAGTCTCTACAAAGTAGTAATTATTTAATTTTATAAATCAACAACAAAAAAAGAGAAATTGTGATTATAATCAAAATTTGAAACTAATTACAAGTTTATACTTCTGTTACTCCTTTAACAATCTTTAACCAATTTCAAAGTTTCAAAACTTATTGTACGTTGTTCTTTCTTCGATCTCTTCCCCGCATCCTTCTCTTTCACATTGATCTCTTCTCCTTCCTATGTTCGTTTGCCTTGTTCTTCAGGTATCGTCCTTCTCTTTCTCACCGATCTCTTCTCCTTGTCCTTCTCTTTTTCACGAATCTCTTCTCCTTTCTGTTCCATTTGCCTTGTTCTTCAGATTATATTCTTCTTGTTGATTTTTGCTTTGATTTCGATTTATCTATGTGCTTTTCGATTTTGTTTTCAATTTCACCAGATTATATTTTTCTTATCAATAGTTGTTTATTATGGATTTCGATCAAGGTTTGTTGTTTTTTTTTTCTTTTTCATTGATATATCATGTTATATCCTTGATATATCATATTATATCAAGGATATATCATGATATATCATCTATACGCTTTTCAATTGTGTTTTCAATTTTCAGCAGATTATCTTCTTTTTGTCGATCGTTGTTTATTATGAGTTTCGATTAGGTTTTGTTGTTTTTTTTTATTTTCTTTTGATATATCATGATATATCCTTGATGCATGCGTGAGAATGAGGAGAGTTTTCAATTTTAGGAGTTGGGGGGTTATTTTTGTTCTACATGAAACATGAACATATAATCATGAGTTTAGACTTTTAATTTTAGTTACAAAAGTTATGGTCCTAAAGGTTTTTGAAACTAAAACCTAAAATCAATATATTTTTGTGTTTTACCCATACAAAAATATATCATCTATCTCGATTTCATACAATAATACGTATAGATAAAAAAAATGGGCCTCACTTATGCCAAAATTTTCAGTTGAGGGCTCAATCTTTGCGGGTCACCAGTTAAGGGCCTAAACTTATAAAAAACGGTTCAAGTACGGGCCTCCGTCCTTGGTGGCTTCCGATGTGGCATGTGTTGACTTTTCTGGCGCGTTTGACTTTTTTCGATGTGGCATGTACTGAGGTCCTTAGTTAGACCACTTTTTGTAAGTTTAAGTCATCAAGTAGTGATTCAAATAGTTTGGACCCTCAACTAGAAAATCGGATAATACTTGAGGCCCTTAATAGAGCATTAGACTTAAAAAAAATTAACATGCTACTAAAAACTAAGTTCAAGATCACTTAAAAACGAAGTCAAATAGAAAAGAAAAGGGCCGGAACTTAAAAGCCCAGAATCCTAAAAACAGGCCCAATGAGAACCAGTCGACAAAATCCCCCATACTGTGAAAAGCTACTCTAGCTGCTCCAGTAACCAATAGCCAAAAATGGCCGCCGCGATTGTCCGGCGATCCGCCGCCTCGGCGGTCCGCGCTCTCCGGACCGGCGATTCATCGAGGTCTTTTGCGAAGCTAGCCGTCGGCCACGACATAGTCTCGGCGGCGTCGAATGTTTCCCTCCAGAAAGCCCGCAGCTGGGACGAGGGCGTCTCCTCTAAATTCTCCACTACTCCTCTTAACGAGATTTTCCAGGTCTCTTGATCACTCAAAAGTGTAGAATGAAGCTTGATTTGGTTAATTTATCCTTCGTTCGATTTGTATTTGTGCTGATTTTTCTTCGATTTTGGTGTTTTCAGGGGAAGAAAGTGGTTATTTTCGGTCTCCCTGTAAGTGAATTTTCCTTATCTTGTTTGATTGCGAATTGTTAATTGTTATTATAATGATGTTGTTTGATCATTAAATTTCAAAAACTATGAATAAATGTGAAATAGTTTTGAACATCATTTGATTTCGGTTAGTTTCATATAAGTTTTAGTTTCATTAGTCAACAAGTTTCAAATACGTTTCAATTCAGTTCAATTCTCCCGCTAGCCGTTCGGTCCAAAAGAAAAGATAATTAGTTTTGTTATTCTGTTTGTCTTTAGAATGGGTATAAGATAACAGTTAGATTATTGAATCAGAAGCTTTTAGTTTTCTTTTTTGGATATAAGTGAAGTTGTTTATTCTTTTTGTTTCTTGAGAAATTCCTGAAAATTTATGTGGTGGATTTGGCATTTCCAACATGTAGGGTGCAAATACAGGGGTTTGCTCACAGCAGCATGTACCTAGTTACAAAAACAACATTGATAAATTTAAGGCAAAAGGAGTTGATTCGGTGATTTGCGTGGCTGTTAATGATCCTTATGTTATGAATGCCTGGGCTGAGAAACTTCAAGCTAAAGATGCTGTAAGTTATTCTCTTAATTCCTCTTTCGTTCTCGCTATATATGGTTGGGTTTTTTTTTCCATTTCTCATGGTATTCAATAGAAAGACCAAGTAGGTAGAAAAAGGAGAAATTTGATAAGGAAATAACAGATTCTCTGAGAATCAAGTTTTAAGTTTTAACCAAAGACTGATTATCAGATTTGTACTAACATAGCTGTATATTATTTGCATTTAATGAGTACAGCTTCCTCAGTTTGGTATTGTTACAGTTCATTGCTCAAAACACAAATTTGCTGACCCGTTCTATCTCCATTCTTGTTTCATTCGTTCAACAATGCAAATTTCTCTTGGATGCACCCGGTTTTTTGTAAAACTTATCATTTGTGTTTTTTAGAGCGCTGAACGCGATTGAATGCCATAGTTATAAGTTTTCCCTATTGGTTACAAGCTATTAGTTGAAGACTTAGCTATAATTCTCTGGTTATGCCTCTGTCGCTCATAGTTATTAAGGCGATGAGGCGCACCGAGGCGACGAGGGGTCTAGGCGCGCCCGAAGGCGAGGCGCACCGCCCGAGGCGCGCCCAAGGGACACTTTTTCCAAAAAAATAAAAAATTCAAAAAAATTGTAGAATGCCAGAAAATCTTACAGAAAAGCAGAAAATTATTTGTTGAAGGAAAGAGATAACAAGAAAGGGTAAAATTGATAATTATTACTATTAAGCTCGCCTAATTAAAAGGAAAATCACTCCTTTCCATTGCTAATACGGATTTACAGTCTAGTTTAAACACAAATTAAGTTGTTAGGATAGAAAATCAGGTTACATTAATGAAAAAAACCCTGAAAATCTCAAGTGTCCCTGAGGCGTGCCCGAGGCGCACTCAGGCGCGCGCCTCAGGGACACATAGGCGCCCCTGCGTTGGCGAGGCGACAAGGCTGTCGCTTCGCCTGAGGCGCCCCCTTAATAACTATGCTGTAGCTTGAAATATTGTGCTTCTTTCTTGATGGTGGAAATAAAATATCTCAACTAGACATTCTTGGGAACGCATATGTATGTATAAAACTGTAATCAAATGATGGGGAGTGTGATTGCCATTCTAGCGAAAAGCTATTGATCTCTACTTTTTAGCTTCAGTATTTATGGTTTTCTGTTCTTCCAATAGATTGCATTTTACGGTGATTTTGATGGGAGCTTCCACAATAGCTTGGAGCTGGACAAAGACCTCTCGGTTGCTTTGCTTGGCCCTCGATCTGAAAGGTACAATCTTATATCTAATCTGCTCTCTTTGCTTAATGAACAATGCATCTCCCGGTTTGGCCATCAAACCAATTGATCGGATTCCAATGAGAAAGAGCACTGATTCTTCAACTCGATTAATCAGATTTCAAAAGGTAAGAGTACTGATTTTTCGGTTTTTGCAGGTGGTCGGCATATGTAGAAGATGGAAAAGTGAAGGTTCTAAACATAGAGGAAGCTCCATCCGATTTCAAGGTATCCGGTGGAGAGGTTATTTTGGGACAGATCTAATTTTGTTTCGCTTTTGTTTAATGTATCGGTTATTACCAGTAATAAAAGCTTGCAGTTGATTGCTTGTTTTAAACAAATAACGTGAAATTTTCGTATATATATTCTGTTGTGTATTCCTCTTGAGAGCTGAGCACAGTTCGAATAATATGAATTTTTGTCCATTTTCCTGTTTGGTTTAATTCGGAATTAGAGTCTGATTTTCTTTGGAACTGTTTGTATTTTGATAAATGGGATCGAAGTTGATAAAGGTCTAATGTCAACGATGAAAATATTAAACAAAACGTAAAAAAGAATGAGCTACTACTTTTGGACTGAATGACCAACAACAGAATTAACTAAACTGGATGAAATTTAATTGAAATTTAGTAAGTATTGATCTGAAATTTAGTGAATAATTGTTGAAAATGATCTAAAACTTATCGAATAAGTACTAAACTGAAACTTACTTAATATGTTCAGATATGAATTAAACTGAACTGAATAGAAAATAAGTTTGAAAAGAACTGAACCTATGTCCCCTAAACCAAGCTTATTCACTTTACTGTTTCGGTTTTACTCACTTGTATCGGTACCCGAAAAAATGAGTTATCCTTGAGGATATAGTTCATGAAAATTACTCAAAACAATTAACTTAAAGCTATTAATCAAACTACCATAGACAAGAACCACACCAAAATTTAACCAACTGTTAGTATACAAAAGGTATAAACCTTAATAGAAATTAGAGACAGTAATCAAGCCATAGTAATTGATTACAGCTTTACAAAACATTATATAAGTGTTAATAATATGAGATAGTGTACCAAAGCTTTCTCCTATGCTTCGACTCGAATGCAACTATGATCTCATCAATTGAATCCTCCCATGATTCGGTTGCTTCGATCTACATGCAAAACAAACAATCGAATGCTCAAAATTGCAGCATATATCGAGCATTTTAGCAACACGTATTAAGATGGAGAAAATGATGGTACCTCTTGGCACAAATCCAAAGTAAGTCGAGCTCCAATGGCAGCCTCCTCGTGGTTATCTTTCACTTCCAAGTTGATCACCACCACACATTTCATATTAACGTGATTCCGGGCATGTAGGTCTGAAAGTTTCACAAAAGTCATCAACCATAAATATAAATGTCGATAATTTTCATTCAATTTTTGTAACTTGGAAATGCATAGTGTCTCCACAGTACAAAATGACCCTCACAAATCCCACAACTGTGCTCTGAAGGCGAGAAATTTCAGTATTTTTGTAATTCCAACAACAGTTTATGGCCCAACAATCTTAAGCTAAAATGTTTCAAACTAAGTCCCTACCATAAGCAGAATTTTGAGAAAGCGATAAAATCTCTCTATCAACGAGCTAAGAACATAAGCAATGGAATGAAAAAAGGTGTATTACCTCCAACAACCATATCAAAAACCTTTTCTTCAAATGTAAACACCACATCAAACGAACCATCAGCAGCATTCTCTTGCCAGCGTTGAGGTGCCAATTTCACAGATAAATTCCTTTTCAGCATTGGCAATATCCCATTTCGCTTGTAACTGTAAATTTTGGAAACAGCTATGTATATGATCACTACCTGAATTTTCCAGTTCGGCTAAACTTAAAAAGCATATGATCTGAATCTCGAGAATTCAAAGGCAGTAAATATTTCATTCTTTACCACGTTAATCAGTTTTTGTGATCATATGCTGTGAAAAACCAAATTGAAAATAAAAAGGAACAGATGCAACTAATTTCACAAAAAGGCACAACGACAACAACAAACCAAGATTCTCAATATCGAGATTAACTTGTTCCAAATAATTTAGCAACCAAGAAAGCAAGTGAAGAGCACAAAAGGAGAAGGAGAATACAGGTCAGGGTCTTTTCGCCGAAGATCATCGAACATTTGCTTGTAAGGAGTTCCAAAATCATAAACATTGGGTTCTCTAAGAGAGGGCCCAGGGAGCTTAACGTGAGCTCCCGTTCCATAGGAACAAACATCAAAGCCATGTCTCGTCAGCAGAGAGTGAGCCTCCATGCTTCGGTTTTGATTTGAAGAACACACCATCGCATACCGGTATTTCATATTTGGTACTAAAAGCACAACCCGCAAGTATACCAACAAACTACAAGAAAAGTAAAAGAGATGAGTTAATCTTTGCTGCAAGGAATATGTGAACTGATGAGGCGAAAAGAAATTAAATGATCAGAAAATAAACAAAGAATTAAGCTATTCCCAAATTTGAGTAAATGATCAGATTGATATAGTATTGTACCTGTCGTATCCTTTTACAACAGTAGAATAAAACTTAATTTTGAATATAAAGTCAACAGGAGAGTAAAGCAAATTGAGGATAAGAAATCGAGCCACCCTGATATTGATATTGAAATCTGCAAGCTGGACTATACTTCTCTCTTCAAGTGTTCAAAAGATGGTCAGCAACTGCAGAAAAACATAACCGGAAAACCCGATCAAATAAAAGATAGCCTAGAGCTACAAAGAATTATTCAACACCCTAAATCCATCAGAAGTACCATATTGCATTTAAAGCATCAGATAGGGTCTAATGATAAAGATAATGAAAAGCGAAATCAAAATCAGAACATGCTAGCAAGAATAATGTTATAAGGTTGTAACGACTGTATATGCTTTAGGAAAAGAGATTAGATAACCGATACTCTATCATTAGTTTCTCAATACAAATAGGAGCTGAAATATTTCGTTTGAAGGACTAAACAGCAACAACCGACTCCACCTAGCATATAATATATCCTGGTAATTG
Organism: Euphorbia celastroides; assembly: GCA_948291685.1. Lineage (NCBI taxonomy): Eukaryota > Viridiplantae > Streptophyta > Magnoliopsida > Malpighiales > Euphorbiaceae > Euphorbia > Euphorbia celastroides. The sequence goes on from CAOJBJ010248883.1 coordinate 12,054, forward strand.
TTGGATATTAGTTAACAATCTTAACCCAGATTTCAAGTAAAACGAGGATTTTGTTCTCATAAAGATGACTGAATTCATTTAGGACTTACAAGTTAAAATTCAGTATATTAACAGATCTTCCAAGTTAGCACAAAGGTAGTCAGTGCATTTTATGGCTAGTATATTGGTCAGGGCCAAATACATCTGCACCCCCTTGAACTTGTCCAAATTTTCTTCTCGCCCCCCTGAAGCTTCCCAAATAACCTCTTGCCCCCATAAACTTGTCTAAAAAAAAACCTTTAAACCTTGAAATTCCACGTGTCAACTTCTGATTAGATGTCATTCTTGAAAAGTCAAAGCAATCAGAAGTCGACACGCAGTGTCTAGGGAAAAATTGTGCATTTTTTATAAGTTGAAGGGGGGCAAGAATAACTTTTTTGCAAGTTCGGGGGCGAGAAGAAGGGGGGCGACATGCAATTCAGGACAAGTTCAGAGGTTTAGATGCATTTGGCCTGTTGTGCTAATGCTCACCACAAAAAACTCTGCTATCCATCAAAATGCTTTCTCTCCTATAATGCTTGCTTCTTTAATGATATAAGAAAGAACACTTTATTGGGTTGATTCATAGAAATGTAAAAAAATTCACCACTTTCAGAAGCTAAAAGCGTAATCAGACAAGCACTCGGCACAGTTAGACTCAAAGAAAATTTCATAGAACAAAACCGCCGAGAAAACAAATAAAAAACGGAAAAGCAGCGATTGAAGATCCCAAATATGGGAAGTTTAAAGAAACTTACTTCAAATGAAGAATCTTGACCGTGGATTCGGATGCGCCGGCGTCATTGAGAGAGTTGAGATCTCCGGCGAAATGTCCACGAGAGTGAGGAGGAGGAGCTCCGCCGGCTCCGATCAGTCGGATTTTGGGCTTAAACCCTAACAGGGCTATTCTTCGACGTACAAAATGTGCAAGAATTTGCGGTTCTCCCTTATTTGTCACAATTATTTCCTATAGTATAAAAAGCAAAATTATGATTGTTACTGAAATTTATAATCTCATAATTTCTATTATCCAAATTCGAATCAAACGAGTTGATTATTCATTTCATTGACTACACACAAATTTAACTTAGAGGACGCACCTGATTATTGTAAATTAATTTTCAAATTGAAGTTTTTTAGGTTAACAAAACTTGAACTTAAAATCTTATATGAGTGATATCAAACTACTTATTATTTAGTTCAATCCTCATTACTAGTTCGAATTCAAACAATAATTCACTCATATAGCTTTTTTGTTTCTTACTCCTAAGTGTAATAAGGGTTCTTCACTTGATAAAAGATTTGGTTCTAACAAGCAGATATGTTCACGGCCCAACTACCCGTCGGACCCGACTAGAACCTGAAATGGATGAGCTTAAATATTTGTTTTAATATAAAGTCTGATCCGAACTTGCAAAAACTCAAAGTGTTATGAATCAGTCTTGGTTTTTATATAAATATTTGAGTCTGATCCGACGAATGAATAATATTATTTTAGATTCCTTTAATTATATTTAATATTTCATATTTTATTTTTATAATAATTTATGAAATTATTGATTAGATATTTACGAATTTTATTTAACTATATTTTATATTTAAAATTTATATAGAATTTGTAATTTTAAAAATTATTTAATAATAAAATGAAATTAATTGTCGATGAGTTATGAGTTGGCTTGAGATTTGCTTCCTAAATCCAACCCAAGTCCAAAATTTAAATCATGTGCTTGAACTGGATTTGGGTCAATGTTTTTAGTAAAAAAATCCAACCAAGCCCAATTCGGACTCGGCCCGATCCACCCAATGAACACGTGTACTTACAAGTAGATTTTTCTTGGAGAGAGTGCTAAAGACAGTCGAGAATTACTTCCTATAGTCGAAGTAAAAGACTAAAATGTCTCCCATTAAAAAAACTTAAAAATAGGTAAAAATAACAATATTAACTTGATACCAGTGAAGTGTATATTAATGGCAGCGAAATGAAGGGTAGAGGAAATATAAGTAATGAAAAGAAGAAGAACACTGTTGCCTTCAATAACAAGTTAACAACAAAACTCAAAACTCGGTTATAGGTAAATTTTGCCGTTGTTACCGTTACTGAGACGAACTACACAAAAGAAAATGATATGCTTTGCTTATTGCATCTTCTTTAGTTATTTTTAAAGTTAGTCTATCATCTACAAGTAGTCCATGTTGGAATTTTTCACTCTGCATATGTTGAAACTGGAATACATTCATATGATCGAGAAAATTCTCGATAACTCGATTTCTATCAATGGTTCCAGAAATAATATCTTTTACAGAAGAACATTCATATATAATCATGTTTCAAATATTTCAGTTCAAAATGCAGAAATTTTCTAGCCAATGGAAGAATTAATTTAACAATCTTACTTTATCATCAAGCATTATTGATTCTATACATGGAAATAAGAATTTGAAAGAATCCCTTTGCTACAAATCGTTCACCTGGATCTTCGGGTCATCTTGTATCTGCAGAATTCTGTGATTGTGTAGCTCTTCATTTACAACTGTCTGATGAACTTGATTCAGACTAAAATCAGACGCTTTTTAGCCTGGCTCGGGTCACGAACATATACCGTCTGAGGGCAAAGAGTACAATCCAAGTTGTCTTTGCAATCTTCTCTTTGACCATCATAAGCAAAGCCGAGCTTAGAACTGTCTTTAAATTCTGGGCTTGCAGTCCTTTGAAGAAGCCGAACCAACCTTCCTTTTTCCAAATGGCATGAATTGCTCCAGAAATCGTCTTCGGTTTCTTGTCTTCTTCATCCTCATCATCAGTAGGTTGAAGAAGCATCACTTTACATCTGCCAAAAGTTCACATCCCAGAAAAGTCAACAGGGTTGACAAATAATGCTAACAATGATCCGTTGACTTTGCTTTCTCAAAACTGATGTTTACTGGATGGAGGATGGCAAAACTAAACTGAATTGAGCTAACTAAATTGGAACTTAATAAAACTGAAATTTACATGAAATTAATCGAAATTATTTAAAATTTAATGAAACTGAATGAAAATTTGATGAAATTGAATTGAACCGAAACTTAATGAAACTGAACTGAGTGAAAAATAAGTTGAAAAGAACATGGTCATGATCAGTATGGAGGATCAACATTTGTCATCTAAAGCCGGAATTTGTTGTTCTAGGAAAAGTTTATGAGAGCGACTTTTTGGAACAACAGCTGAGACAACAATCCCGAACCGGGCCATAATTCATTGTTGTTAAGGGCGCAAGGCGCACCGAGGCGCGAGGCGAGGCGCGCGCCCGACAAACTCGAGGCGCATAACAAAAAATTTAGTAAATTGTTAATATCAACCATTAGCAATCTGAAATGTACTAAATTATAAAAAAATAGTTAAATCACTACCAATCTAATGATAAAACCTTCCTAATAAGTTCGACTGAATAATCTATTACCAAATTACCAAACACTACTTTTGGCTATCTCAATATAGTTCAATCCTGGATCTTTGTTTGTCTTAAGTGATTGAGTTTTTGAATACCAAGCTGCCCTAGAACCTGCACAGTAACATGAAATGTCAAT
>CAOJBJ010249424.1:0-15625 GCA_948291685.1 Euphorbia celastroides
ATTTTGAATTATTTGCTTACGTCCTTTCTCAGCGCGGCTTTATATCAGCGAGTTCCTTCCATATGCTTATGTTGACGATCTACTACCGCTGAGAGTCCTTTTCAGCCAGAGCAAAACTAACATCAGCGAGCTGTCCCTCCAGCATGGCTTTGGTATCAGCGAGGCGGGTCCAACAGAACTCTTTAACCACAAACAACTAGTATCACTTAATCCATAACTTCATAACCTATATTACATTTTCCAATATATTTTACATAATCACTGATATCTAATCATATACATCCTAACTTCACAATAATTCAATACATGACCTCAATATTCTCCATAAGATACATTCCATTCTCACAACTATTTCACATGTCATTAGCTATAAACCATATAATATTTAACAATAAAATCCACATTGAAAGCTCTTCCTCCTTGTATCAACTTGTCCACTATGATCCTGCTATTTACCGAGTTACAATACCTACGTGTAGAAAATAAATTACACGGTAAGCAATAATATTGCTTAGTGGTGTACAAATATTGCTACAAATTTTCATATTGTATACAATTCTCTTCATTTGAAATACTACCTTTTATATTTAACTTTTCATCAAAAACATTACAAATTCATAAATTCTCAAAACAAGTTCGACAAAACCAAAATTTCATTATTGCTCACAGCTTACCAAGTAGCACATAAGACTAGATATGAGGGCGACAAGCCCAGAGCCGAAGCTCCCAATATCAATAATCACATTTCACAGTCTCGACACATAGCCTGGCACATAGCCCAATAATCAATCCATAATCACAATATCAATAATAACCCGAAGCATATAGCTTCAGTTGTTTGTACAATATTGTACCACCTTTATTGGCGCCAATTTGCCCGAAATCATTTCTACTCGTTCACCATGAGCACTAAAACATACTAATTCAACATTAACATAACTCATTCCACAATGTAAATCCAAAATTCACATCAACCATTCAATAAAATCAAATTAACACAACATAAAAATCGCGGCAGCAACATTAACCCGAATTCATGGCCAATTACCGATCACTTAACAACTTCAAAACCATATTTCAACATCACAAACACATTAACATATGTTTTAGCTTCAAAACCCAATTTGAATCACTTCAATCCAAGTTGTATATCTCAAGTTGTAGCCAAAACAATCAAGAGTGTACAAAACCGAATGTTTTCAAAATATGTTACAACCTTTCGGTTCATTGCAATTTGAAATATCAAATCAATACATTTTGCAAAATTGGAAGAGACAAGGGTAAACACATGTCTCGAGGTCAATTGGGTTTGAACAGAATTTCATTTTGATTTGTATAACTCAAGATACATCAAAAACATTAAAGTATGTTCAAACAACAATTTTGCAGAAAACCATGCTCGACTCTGAAATTAAATACGAATTTACTCATAGTAAATGACCTTATTTTGAAAATCTCAAAACTAAGAAAATGTCAATCAGTTCCTTCTATTATCAACAGATACCAGAAACGCCTAATTTTGACTTGTAAAACTCAAGTTATAATCAAAACAAGTAAGCATGTGTAATTTGAAAATTTACAGCAACAAAATCAAAATCAACGAGGTACACAAATCTCTCTAATGCTTCTTATTAACTTTTTCCACCTCTTTTCCTTTGTCAGCCCTTGAGTTTCAAGTTTTAGAAGTTTAGAAACTCAACTCAACTCAACAAAAAGCCTACAAAAAGAACCAATATAATACCATATATATGCTTAATACACCATGAATCCTATATATAAACCTTCAAATTCATCAAAATCAACTTACCTCTACTTTTGATTACTGTCCATGCGAAATATCCGGCCATTAGTCTCTTTCTTACAGCCCTTATCAACCCAAATTCAAGAGCTAACCAAACTTACATGAGAGTTTATTACAAGGATTTGGTGTTTAATTGAAGAAAGGGATGATTTTTGGCATATGGGTGATTTTGAAGATGAAGAAAATGAAGAATGAGAACGTTCAAATGAGAGTTTCTCCATCTAATCTCAGTTTGGGTAAACTTAAAAAACATATCTTGTGGTTTCACACTTTTGCAAAAACAAATCTGAAGTTTTTTTTTTTTTTTTTTGCAAAAACATGACATGAGATTTCAAATTTTTGCAAAAAAGTGTTAACCAAAAAGTATGTTTTTTAAAAAATACAGTTTTGATAATGTTACACAAGTTATTTAAATAAATTCAACATTCATATATTATAGCTATATTATTTGTGAATTATTTATCAAAGTTTGAGCAAATTTCATAATTGTTTTTTTATTATGATTTTTTAAAGTTAGAATCGATTTTTAATTAAAATAAATATCGGAACTTCTTAAAAAAATCTCAAATTCATCATTAATGTTTATTTCATTTTTATAAAGATTTCTGTAAAATTTCACGTCAAAATGGACGAGATTAACCTTTCAAATATGATTTCAAAATTTTGAAAAATATGTTTTTGCAAAATTCTGAAACCACAAGACATGTTTTGAAAGAAAATAAACCCCAGACATGTTTTTGCAAAAGCGCGAAACCACGTAGTATGTTTTTGAAGTTTACTCTTTCAGTTTTTAGGATAAGTTTAAATAGTAAAATGATCAAATTACCCTTAGTTCATCCCACAACATCTATAATGCCATTTTAAATAATTCCAACTTATTTTCTCATATTTTGATTCCATAAAAGACTAATGTATACCAAATAATTTGTAGGTTCCATAATAATTCATATATACTTACTTCCATGTAATTATACGGTACAAAATTTTTGGATATCAATAGTAAAGGTTTTGGGTCAAAGTTTGATTAAAAGTCACATTCGCTCTATTTTATCAATTTCAGTTTCTAATTTTATTTTCACCATTTTTGTAGCTTAGTAGTGACCCGAAATGTATATCCAATTATATTTTCTACATGATGAAATAATATAAATAAAAATTCAAAATGTTTGGGGCCATTACAAAACCTCTTTGATGCTTGTCATTAGGATTACATGAAGTAGCGAGTAAAAACCAGTGTTTTTCGCATGTACCCAAGTTTTGGAATAGTTCATCAGTTTAGAATACAAAAAAAACAGAAGAGTAAATTCCGAATTGCATTAAGAGTAAATTTATGCAGTTACAGTAGTATAAGAATATATTTCAGAAGATTCATCAAAGCTATGCTAGAAAGTTGATGCTATATTGGACAAGGCAGAAAAACAGAAGAAAATTAGGCATGGGGAAAGGTCTTCTGCCATAGCCGATCAACGTCAATCAAATCCAAACAAGGAAAACGTACTGTTCATCTACTCCCTATATATCTCTCTCTCTCTCCTTTTCTAATTTTGTTTATTTTCGTTTTACTTCATTAATTATATAATTAATCCCGCCTTTTTCTCTCCTTTCCGAGAACCCTAGAAATCTGTGGGTTTTGGCCCTACATTTCGAAATTCCCCTTATTTTTACCCGCTGTTTTGTTCTTTCTTCTCTTCGTTTCCTTGTGTTTATTTCGTAGTCGTTTCTCATTCTAGACCCAAACAGCCGCTCCCCTCTCAACATACATGCTCCCCGCACACCCTAATCAACCCGCCGATGGAAAGTTTGCAGGTTCACGAGTCTGAGTCTGGGATAGGCGAGCAAAGCAATCAGGAAATTGTTACTGTAAAAGAGGAGAGTTCATATGCGTTGAACCCTATGGAAGAGGAGGCTGCTGGTGAACAATCTAAGGGGGAAACACTGGCGGTACAGGAGTCTGATTCTGGAGTTAGTGAGAAGGTCAGTGAAACGGTTGAAGATTTGAAAGAATTTGCAGCTGAGGATGACGAAGAAAGAGGTGGAAACAAGAGAAAGGCAGAAGCTTTGCAGATTCAGGAGTCTGATTCTCGAATTGATGAGAAGGCTCGAGATACTGTGGAGACTAAGGAGGAATCTTGTGAAGGTGATGAGGCCAAACATAGAGAAACGAAGAAGATGAAGGTGGAAAGTTTGCAGGCTCATGAGTCTGAGTCTGGGATAGGTGAGCAGAGCAATCAGGAAATGGTTACTGTAAAAGAGGAGAGTTCATATAAGGTGAACTCTATGGAAGTTATTTGTGAAGTTGATACAGCCCAAGACAGAGGTAGGGAGAATTCAAAGGAAGAAACTCCATTGATTAATGAGATTAAGTCTGGTGTTGATGACCAGAATGTAAAAGTGGAGAGCGCAGATGTTCTGAAGACAATGGACGAAAATGGTAAAGCTCAAGAGGCTCAAGCTGGGCATGCCTGTGTTATGCCTGAGGAGTATAAGCAATCTACGGAGAAACAGCTAGACCACACTCATGTTGAAGAAAACAGCAAAATGCTGAAAACGGTTGACGGGAAGTCAACAGAATCTATTGGTTTTGTCAAAGGAGAATCAATTGCGGATAATACATTAAGTGCTAAAATTGGAGAAGAGAATTATCAGGAGGCAGTAGAAGCTATGCAAACAGAAGAGGATGATAGTGAAAAGAAGCTGGAAACTAATGTTTCTGACAGATCTGGAGGCTCGAACTTTCCAAGAAAAAGTGGCGGGCGAAGAAAAGTTGTCAGGAAGCCTAACAAAAGTGGTGGGAAACCAAGAAAACGTGGTAATGTTGACATGAGTGGTGAAAAGGTAGATGGGAGCCCTGATACTGCAGAGGATATGGACATAAAACTTGAAGATGAAAATAAAGGTAGAGAAGATAGTGAAGAACAGGACAATGCTAGAATAGGTAAGAAAACTGAACAAGATGCTGATAAGGGGGTTGCTCCAATGGCTTCTGATTCAGATTGTGACATCGAAAGGTCATCTGCTGAAAACACAGATGAAGTTTCCCATAAACGAAATGGTAAAATGCGAGGAAAGGGGGAAACTAATGCTTCAATGGAAGTGAATCAAAGTTATTCCAAAAGGCCGCAGAGAAATAAGGCTAAAGTGAACTATGCTGAGATCCTCGCAGTTTTAAATAGGGGTGATGAGCCTTGTATGAACAAAAAGAAAGCCACAAAAGCAAAGGAGAAAACTGATACTGGAGGTGGCTGTTCTGGTGATTCTCAAGCCCTGAAGCAAGATCGAGAGGAAGTTAAAGTTATCAAGCGCAACAGAGAGGTCGTTTTAATTTTAATTGTGTGTCAGTTCCATACGCCTGCCTGTTTATACATATTGATTTGGGTCTCTCTATTTGGAGTCTGCAGTTCACGAAAGAACTTTGCTTAATGTGCCATCAGTGCCAACGGAATGACAAAGGTGAGGTTGTCCGGTGCAGCAAGTGCAAGACCAAGAGATACTGTTTTCCTTGCTTGAATAACTGGTAATTTTATTTATTAATTGCTATGTGCATTCCCTAATGTTCCATTCCTTTTGAATTTCTACACCTGAGGTTTTTTTTGTTTTGGGGAATTTAAGTTTATCAGGGCTGCAAACCTGGATTTTAGATGGGGTAGTAGGAATGTTGCAATCAATAAGAATATTTCTCATTTGTGATTTGTCTGTATCATGTCGCTTCTATTTTATCATATGAAAAAGTAAACCATATACTACCGGACTACTACAGATTAAAACAGCTGAACTGGAACAATCTGTATTTCGTTGATGCTTCTTTTGCTTATACCTCTAATGGCTTGAAATTTCATTGAATTAGGTTTTATATATTTTTTAGGCGTTATTTTAGTGCCTGATGGTGTGATTTAATATCTGTTGATCTTGACCATGCTTTGATATTTTTCCTTGTCTGAAACTTTATTTGCCTTGGCACGCAACTGTATAGTTCGTGTAGGTTGACTTACCCGAAATAACGTCAAGGCTTAAGACTTTTAACTAAGTAAAGGATAATTGCTTAAAGTAAATCTTGGAATTTTTGTTGAAGAGGATGGTGTTCTCTTCGCCATGTTTCCAGTTTCCAAGTTCTGAATGAGTTCTGCTATTGCAGCAATTTTCCTATAATACCTTTTTTTTTCAAATTGCCTAGGTATCCCAAAATGACAGCTGATGAAGTTGCGGATGCTTGTCCAGTTTGCCGCAAAAATTGTAACTGCAAAGCGTGCTTGCGTGATGTTCCAAAGGCTGTCAGTTTTTCTGCCTGGAAAAATTGTTCATCAGTTTTTTTGTATGCTACATCTTCCACCTCATACATGATTATTTATTCCCTTTTGCCTTATTCCTGACAGTATCTTGGTAGTCTAAAGTCATGGATTGTTGACAAATACAAGGAAGTACCCTATTCACAGTATTTGGTCAAATGGATTCTTCCATTCCTGAAGGAACTGAATGAAGAACAACTAACAGAGAGAAAGATTGAAGCTGGTATGCGAGGTAAGCTGGCTACACATGACATACTTTGAGTCATTTCAAAGCTTGTTTGCGTCTGCTTTGTTTGGAGGTGTGTATGTGTATTCTGCCCATGTGGTTTGTCTGCATGCATTTTGAAGAGTGTGCAGGTTCATTTGCTGTTAGATTTTTCTTAACTCAATACCATTTGTGTAGGTGTATTACCTGAAGAATTGGAGATACAGAAAGCTATCTGTTCTAGCTATGAACGGATGTTCTGGTTTAGTGCTACTAAACTTTAAATTCCGCAATCAATAAAGTGAAATCATGTTTATTGGTTTTCCTCCCTTTGACTGTTAGATTTTTTGGGTTGCAGTGACAACTGCCGAACCTCCATCTTTGATTATCACAGAAGTTGTTCAAACTGTTCGTCTGATCTCTGTCTAGTTTGTTGTCGGGAGATCCGTGGTGGAAACCTTCAAGGCGGTGGACCAGAAGTGGTCGTGGAGTATGTTAACAGAGGGCTTAAATATTTGCATGGCGGAGAGGAAAAAATAAATAGTGAAAAACAAACTAAGGGCTCAACACGACGATCTAAGTTTCCTATTTCTGCTGAAACTTCTGCTGAGGATGTCCAAAAATTGAACTTTGTATGGAAAGCAAATGAAGATGGAAGGATTTTATGTCGTTGTGGTTTGAGCAGTCTGGAATTGAAATCTTTGTTCCCTGATGATTGGGTTTCAGATTTACTGAAAAGAGCAGAAGGCGTTGCACTGAAGTATGAAATCAGCACAGTTATTAATCCGCCTGAGCAATGCCCATGTTTCAATTCTAAAAACAATGTTGATACCAGAAGTAGCCAGTTATTGAAAGCAGCATCTCGAGATGACAGTGATGACAATTATATTTACAACCCAAGAGCTAGTGACATTAAAGAGAAGGATTTGGAGCATTTTCAGTTGCATTGGATGAGAGCTGAACCTGTGATTGTTAGCAATGTTCTGGAAACTGGTACCGGGTTAAGTTGGGAGCCAATGGTCATGTGGCGCGCATTCCGACAGATAAAACATGAAAACCATGGTACACTTTTGGATGTGAAAGCCATTGAATGTTTGGATTGGTGTGAGGTTAGTACACTTCACTGACTTGCAATTTATGGTGGTGTTGTGATAGAATGATGCAATCTTCATTTATATTGCGGCTAATGTTCTTTGAAATTATTTTGTGCTGGACATCTTGTCCCCTACTCATCTTATATTAGAGGATACTTGATTATTGATTTCAAGTAATCCAAATTAAAGTATTGTCCTTTTCACATCCAGTCTATCGAGTCTAAATAAATAGGAGCATGATAGAGGATTGATTATTGATGATAGTGCCCGTCGCAAATATTCTTTTTGGGTTAGAGTTTCACTAGAAATTGCAATTTTAGCGTGTAGTTACTGTATATTATATGGTTTGCTATTTCATTGATTTCTTGATTTCTAGTTTGAACTTTGTGTGCATGCTGCAAGGATCTTTTATAGACTAAATAATATTGTAAAATTTTTTTAATATATTGTTACTTGTTCTAGAAGGAACATCATGAAAATTTTTATTCACGATGGTTCCTCTTATCCATGCTAATACCAGATTTTGTGGTCGAATATGAGCTCCCATCACAATTGGGGTAGAGCAATTTGACCCTCAGCATAATTTTAGACATTTCTTAATTGGAATTTGTTTATGAATATCTTAACAAATACGTCAGCGTTTAGTTTTCTCATTTCCAAATAGGCTGGGAGCCTATTTATACCTTAACCTAATTTTTGGTACCCATCATTTCCTTTCATATTGTCTGGAATTCATCTATTATCTTCCAATACTAATTAGGAATTATAGATTCCTGTCTAATGCCTTCCAACAGGATACAGATGCTTTTCTAATTCTAATTGGTTCTAAGTTTCCTCAAATAGTCTCGTTTGATTCTATATTCTTTTGTTTTCTATATCTCTTGCTTGTGACCTGGTTAGTTTCTCGTATTATATTATTATCCTCATTGATGTTTCTATCGTGAGGTACAATCTATTTAGTGGTTCTGAATGGTGATATGCAGGGAGACATTAATGTCCATGAGTTCTTTTCTGGATACATGAAGGGGCGACATCACCACAATAATTGGCCTCAAATATTGAAATTAAAAGACTGGCCACCATCTGATATGTTTGATAAGCGTCTACCTCGACATGGTGCTGAATTTGTTCGTTGTTTGCCATTCAAGGAGTATACACATCCTGAGGATGGACAGTTCAATCTTGCAATCAGATTGCCGGAAAAGTCCTTGAAACCAGATATGGGACCAAAGACATATATTGCTTATGGTTTTGCTGAAGAGCTTGGACGTGGCGATTCAGTTACAAAACTCCACTGCGACATGTCTGATGCGGTGTGTTAAACTTCCCTTCTCTCTGTATAGGTTTGTGTGTGTGCGCGCGTGCGCGCCGTTTCATATGCCATCAGGTCTTTGACAGTTTCTTCATTTGTATGCGTGTGTGTGCATTCTTGGTACTTGTGTTACTGTTGTGATTGCAAACATGTTCAGTTTTCCAATTCATCTGCAATCAGCTCTTTGACAGTTTCTTCATTTGTATGCATATGCTTGTTCCTGTGATATGAGTATTGTCTTACAGTGCGGCAGTCGTTTAATTTGATATCTTGAAAGTGCCTCCAAGCATTTACTGTAGTACGCCCTTTTTTGGTGGTTGGTGGTGTGATGACCACAGACCAGTTATCTCAAAGTGGCACTGTTTCCTTTTTATTTTATTTTGTTATTGTTTGATTCTTTTAAAGGGTCGTTTATGGGTTTTGAATTTCTTTTTAATGCTGCTCAGCTCAGTTATGCTTCATTTCTGATGATTGACAATTACTTGATGTTTTTCCTCGAATTGTTGCCCCTGATTACAAAGGTATTTTGACCCGCCTGTTTAGTTGAATTGTAGAAGTTTGTAAAGCATATGCGGTGTCCTGTGCCATATATATTACACGTAGAATATGTGGAGAAATCAAATCAAACATCACAACCAGAAAACGACAGCTACCAACAGGCCTGAGTTTTCTCTTCAGAAATGGGAAAGAATTAGCTGATAAGTATCAGTAAACGGGTCATTCATAATTTGTTTTCTGTTCAAATGGTTATTGCACCACAGATGACAGAACTCACATCATTATGTCATTTGGAGCTTGAAAAGGAAAAGGTTAAAATCAGAAACAGCCTGTATTAAGGTCTTGTTGCCAGTCCCTGTTTGATTGTTGAGCCGTTATTTAATATTGGCAGTCATGTTGATTGATTTGCAATTTTTCCCTTTGTTATTGTTCATCACTCAGCAACAGATCCGAACCTTCTACCTGTGTCATTTTGTTATAGGGCATCTTGTGACACACACACACGTACATCTGGAACAGATCTAGTGTTCCATTAATTCTTCCTTTAATTAACTAGTTCCATATATATTCAGGTTTATGTGGTTATGTAATAGGAAAATAGTCTTACTAGTGCCTTCTATTTAGAGGTTGTAGTCTCTAGTCATTGCTTAATAATGTTTTTGAAGTTCACACTTATCCAACTCTTATTTCTAGGATTTATTCATTTGAGTGTGGTCATTTTCAATGGGCTAGCTCGTATAAATAGTTATTGGAAACTAATTATACAAACATGATATTATTCAATGTAATATCACAATGCTTTGACTTGGATGGTCATTTCTTGATGATTTTTCATGAATGTGGTTCGAAAATGCATGTTTAGACTCAAAATTGTTAATTTAATTTATCATTGAAATCTAGGCTATATTTTGTTGATTTCAGGTGAATATTCTGACTCATGTAACTGAAGTGACCCTTGAACCTGAGCAAATTCAAGCAATTGAGAGTTTGAAAAAGAAGCATGTAGAACAAGATAAAAGAGAACTTTATGAAGGCCATCAAGTGGCTGAGGAAAATGTTGACACAAATCTGATTGGACAGAATACTGAAGAGGACGTCCGGGGAAACAATAGAAAGAAATCACAGAAATCAGGTGAGGGAGATGAGGGAGGCGCAGTTTGGGATATTTTCCGAAGAGAAGATGTTCCCAAGCTGTCAGAGTATCTAAAGAAGCACTTTCGAGAATTTAGACATATTCATTGTTGCCCGTTGCAAAAGGTAACTGTCGATCATTTTTTGCTATTTATGTTTGATTTTAGCAAATGTAAAGACTTCGTAGCTTGTGGTTCTTCGTGATGGTGTGGATGTAAACCAATTGCTAGGAAAATTAATAATAATTATGTATTGTGAAGCTTTGGATATCTGCAAGTATAGGATTGTTTGAGTGATACTGTTTCCTTTGGGTGTGCACTTCAGAGTAGTTAAGTAATTTATTTCATGAAAAAATTTGGGAAGATATGTGAATGATTGACTGTCCAGATGACCGGTTCCTGTTTATGCAAATTTATTGCTATATTTTTGTGAGCTGCATATGTTGTGGTGCCTATTGTTAATGAATTTTTTTCCTTCTTTTGCAGGTTATTCATCCTATTCATGATCAGACCTTTTATTTGACTCTCGAGCATAAGAAGAAGCTGAAAGAGGAATACGGTCAGTCAAATATTATTGTCCATCTGAAATGAAATTATTTAGCCTTCTAGTTATTAAATTCAATGTCCTACTTATGGGATCTAAATGCAGTACTTTAATGTGATGCAGGCATTGAGCCATGGACATTTATCCAGAAACTTGGAGATGCGGTTTTCATCCCAGCAGGTTGTCCTCATCAAGTACGGAACTTGAAGGTAACTTAATGCTGAGTCATTGCTTCTAAAAGTTTGAAATTTCATTGTATTTGAGCTGGCACTTATTAAATTAATTCTTAACCAACAATGATTGCTTCGTAGGAGCCATACCTGTATTGTAATTGTAAAGTTGTAATGACATGTTTTTATTCTTTTGTCAACTTTACCCTGGACATTCTTTTCAGAAGTTTCTTTGCAAAGGGTAAGAAATGTTGGAGCTTCTCAAAAAGCCTATGACTAATTTGTGAAGCTTTGCTGATTTTCTGTTCAATTACAATTTACTACCAAATGGCTTGCCCCAACAGTGGGCATATGTTTATGTTTGCTCTTTATATTCAACCAGTAAACCTGATGTTCGTTTTCCCATCTGTTACAGTCGTGCATAAAGGTAGCAATGGACTTTGTTTCTCCTGAAAATGTTGGTGAGTGCGTCCGTTTGACCGAAGAATTTCGTTTACTTCCCCCAAATCATCGATCTAATGAAGACAAATTGGAGGTACATTGTCTCTGTCTCGTATTTCTTTATGCTTTATTTCACTTATGTTTCTGGACTGCTTTACGGCTACAAGTGTGCTGATACTTTACTTTAGTTATTGATAGAAATATCTTTGTCATCTTCCCCTTTCCTGCTTCGTACTGCAAATTAGATTCTTCTAGACGTCCATTATTTTGTATAGAGTATCTTTGGGGCTCGGATAATCCTCAATGGTACATAAACTTTGCCCTTACTAAATAATGGTGCATGAACTTCAAAACTTTATGTCAAGTTTGGAAGTTCATCCACCATTATGCCAGTAAGGACAGAGTCTATGCACTGTTAAGAATTTTCAGCCTATCTTTGGTGTTATATCTTTTATTCAACATTTTATACAGCCTATAAATGAATAATGCCTTGTGGTATTTCTTTCAATTTGGGACTTGAGTTGGATGACTTAATTGCTTATAGAAGAAAATTAGGCTTTGCTGCGTGAAAAGACTTTCTGTAGGATTTGCAGGGTTTGGATATGCTGAATCCATTCTGATAAGAAATATATTAACTGCTTGCTTCTGCTTAAGTTTTGGGCAGGGCAAAAAGGGATCTTTTTTGGGTGTAACTCATCTTAAGGTTTTGTTTTCTTTTTAATTTTTTCACTTTCAGTTATCCTCTTAGAATTTGAAAAACAGTACGTGTACATCCTTCTGATTTATACTTTTTCAGTTATCCTTTATATGGAATATGTCTTATTCTAGTAATAATTTTAGGAGTATTCTTCAGAATTAGAAATCTCTGTCCTTATCTAAACCCAGTCTTTGTTTATATTATATGTAAGTTTGTGCATGCAATTAACCATATCATTTTTTGAAAGGAAATCCTATATTTCTGAATTGGTATCAGACCCCATGGCCCTTCTTTTTGTATATCTGCTCTGTTTTTGTTATCTTCCAACGCTTTTTCTAGCCTATATTTCCTCTTTAATCCATGTGTTGAATTTCTTCCAGCCCGTTGGAGTCTTGTTTTTGTCTCCCCTCGAAAAATTATTCGTTGTCCTGTGGTCAACCTTACTACAGTTTTCGGTGACTAGTTATCGACCTTACAATTGTTCTGTTAATTAGTTTTTGTCCATTTTATTTATAAAGCTCGAGCATGATTGCTCTAGCTTGAGGGTTTAGTTACAGAATATCAATAATTCTGGTAATAGTTCTGTTGATTCTTTTCGGACAGAAAATTGGGATATGTTGAGTTAATTAAGGTAATGTGGCTGAAGTATTCTTTAACTTCATTTAATACTCTTAAACTCTTTCCTCACTCCTAATAAATCTTCATAACTCTCCTTAAATGCAAATTCCTCTTTATAATCTACGTAACACCCAAATACATTTAACATAATTTAAACACAAAGTAAATACCAATTCAATTTATAATATCTCTCAACAATTCCAGGCTTGATTCTAGGTGATTTTAGGTGTAATTTCAGGAATTTAAATTGTTACTTTCATTATTGACACTCATTCTTTGCGTGCAATTAATAACTTGATTATTCAAAATGTAATCCGATATTTATAATTCTCCATATTCCATCACATATGAATCAAACTCAAAGAAGATTCCTTTTGTTTGTACTGAAACAATCATTGAAGTATCTATGAAAAAAGAATTAGACATAGTCAGTCAAGGTCCAAGACCTTTGGCCTCATCTCAAGGTAAGGCGCTTGGACGTGAGGTGAACCACATATCCGGTATATCTTTTAAATTTATTTTCCATTGCTTTTATTTCTTTCTATATTTGTTAGAAAATTGCTCATTGTTCATGTAATTAGTTCAAGATTGAAGTAAAATTCTTTTGGGTTATAGCTCTTGTTTTTTGGTGAGTAGGAATCTTATGTTGGAAGAGAATTCCATCTTTTTAATTGATATTTGGGCTGAGAGCTCAAGTTTTAGGGAAGGATTTAGTTACGATCTTGAACTTGGGATCGAATTCGAGTTATGGGTACTTTGTTAAGACAGGTGGAAGGTATTTGTGTGGGCAAATTAATTTTTTTTACTTGATGTGTTGAATGAGTGCAAAGTTTCGATTTGAGGGAAAACCTATTTCCGAATTAAAGTACTCAAAACTAATACTGATTTTTGAGCTTACCTTCCGTTGTTGTTGTTTACAAATTGGTGGAGCTCCACTTCAACTGAAATGTGCTCTTGCAATCCATTATTTTGATGGGGCCAAAGATTCACCATTCTTTGGTCTTTGTATCATAATGGACTAAAGCAAAATTGCTTTAAATTGTTCGAACTTCTTCTATTGTGAAGTCACGGATAGTTGTTGCATCTCCACTTTTGTTTCAATCGGAAATAGCCTCTCTGTTATCACAAGAGAGCAAAGGTTGCGTACAATAGACCCCCCTTACCCCGTTTGCGCGGCAGCCTTGTTAGGCATTGGGGTGATGTTGTTGTTGTAGGCAACACTTCAAGTTTATTCTAATACTCAACTTATCTTGCTTGTTTCAATTTGGTTAGTGCCCCCAATTTGATGCTCTTATGGGTGGCCTAAACCTGAATTACATTGGTTGACAAACTCCATCCAAGTAAGATTTGGAATATCTTGCACCATTTGCAAATACCATGATTGAGCAATTCCCTCTAAGTGGTAAGAGGCTAGACTCACCTTTTATTCCTCAGGTGTTGCTTGATGTCGGAGAAAGTTTTGACAATGGCTGATCCATCCAAGGGGGTCTCCCATTCGATTTAAGCTAGAAAAGTCGAGTTTTGTAAATTTTGGCGTAATCAAGTTTCCTCCTGAATTTTCAGAATTGTTGTCCCAGAAATTCCCTTATCTTTCCTTGTTTTTGCTCGACTTTCAGCACTTGAAGAAGCTAGACCCTTCTTTGTGGATTCCAAGTAATGAGACATGCGTCCAATTAAGCATGAAGTTGTTCAACCTTCTCATTTTGAGCCTTGTTGGCATGTTGTTCAAATAAAAGCAAGTTGAAAAGGTTGTTAAGTCGATCTCGAACCGATTCACCCATAATTGCTCCCTATGATTGATACCAAATTGGTATAGTCTTGAATTGAGTTTTTTTTGTTAACGGAGGCGGAAGGTGTTTGTGTGGGTGAAGAAGTGATATTCGTCTTTTGAATGAATGCAAAGGCTCGATATGAGGTACCTTAATAGCTCTAACTTAAAGTACTCAAAACTATCATTATTTTCAAGCTTGCCTTCATTGATGTTCACAAAATTCATGAAGATTATATACCCATCACTTCTAAATCTGTTAGAAAGTATATAAATACTATTATTGGGCCTTACCTATTAGCTTAAGCTTTTGGGTAAAACAGTTTTATGACATGATATCAGAGCGGCAGAGCCTCTTTGACAAGGTGAAGGGATAGAATCTTAGCAGCTCGAGCTGAATTTATCTGCAGCACATAGTAGAGTGGACCTTACCTATTAGCTTAAACTTTTGGGTAAAATGGTTCTATGTACGGCCATAGTTATTAAGGCGATGAGGCGCACCGAGGCGACGAGGGATCTAGGTGCGCCCGAAGGCGAGGCGCACCGCCCGAGGCGCGCCCAAGGTACACTTTTTCCAAAAAAATAAAAAATTCAAAAAATTGCAAAATGCTAGAAAATGTTACAGAAAAGCAGAAAATTATTTGTTGAAGGAAAGAGACAACAAGAAAGGGTAAAATTGATAATTACTACTATTAATCTCGCCTAATTAAAAGGAAAATCACTCCTTTCCATTGGGTAATACGGATTTACAGTCTAGTTTAAACACAAATTAAGTTTGTTAGGATAGAAAATCAGGTTACATTAATGAAAAAAACCCTGAAAATCTCAAGTGTCCCTGAAGCGCACCCGAGGCGCACTGAGGCGCACAAAAAAGGCGCACTCAGGCGCGCGCCTTAGGGACACATAGGCGCCCCTACGTTGGAGAGGCGACAAGGCTGTCGCCTCGCCTGAGGCGCGCCCTTAATAACTATGCTCATAGCTTATGAGTGTATATTTGGTGTTAATTGTTGGATTTGTTAATTTGATCACCACCCTCAACCTTGAATATAGTTTGATTTTTCGTT
>CAOJBJ010250041.1:0-16485 GCA_948291685.1 Euphorbia celastroides
TCAAAAAGAGATAAATTTATTTCAAATTTAGAATTAATGTAAATTTCAATTATCAATTAATAATGTTGTCATGCAGAGAGTTGAGGGCTCAAGAGAAGCATGATGAAGAAGTAATTGACATGAAGGGGCATGAGACTAGATGTTGACTCTTTTAGTTATTTAGGAATTTATTTATTTTTTTATATTTATGTTGACTCTTTTAATTATGTAAGGAATTGTTTTATTTATGCTTGTTGACTCTTTTGATTATTTAAAAATTTATTTTCCATGTTGATCATGTTAATTTAAGATTGGAAAAGTTTATTGTTTAATTATTTAGTTATTAATTATTCGGGCTTTCTTCTATAATCATATTAATTAATCTTATTATTAGATTATAAAATTATATATTGTAGTCACCACTACGATTCAATTGTCATCATATTATCTTTGTGATGAGTTAATGCTTCATCATGTTTACTTCGTCATAAAAATCAATATTTCATAACAAAATATGCATCAATGATTTCATACTCTAGTGACAATATTGTAATTTTAATGATGAATGCAAACGTCACAATAAAAATTATTAATGACAAATAATGTCAATGTTGCATGACAAAAAATCGTCAACAATTATATATTATCACGACAATAGTGTACATTTCATGACGTATAAAAATCGTCACATTAAGTATCATGTGATGACATTAATTTTTTTTGTCACAAAATTTAACATTTCATGACATAAAAAGCGTTAATAATTATATATTGTCATGACGACAATGTACATTTAGTTACGAAAAAACGACATAATAAGTATAATTCAATGACAATATATAATTTGTCATTAAAATAATTATTTTGTGACAAATAAAGTGTCAACAAATATACACTACGATGACAATTTTGAACATTTTATGATGTAAAAAAATGTCACAAATAATTATGCATACAATGACAAGTACATATTGTCGCAAGTTTGTATTCTATTGTGACAATTTCTGTGTTTAGTGACAATTTTGTTTAATATTTTATGACAACTTTGACGTCACCAAACTTAATCGATTTTTCCGAATTCAGTTAAAATTCGTCACTATTATAAGATTTTTACATGACGAAATACAATATTTGTCATTGAAAAAACAATCTTTAGTGACAAAAATACTAACATTAGATGACGATAAAATATAAGAAAAATGACGAAATAATTGTCATACAAACAAAAAATTAAAGTGACACATGCCATTTATCGTCACATAACAACTATTTTTTTGCTACGAAACAGAAAATTGTGAAAGAGACAAAAAAGGATGGACATACTACTATGAAACCTGCGACGATGAATATTCGTCACTAAATATCTATTGTGACGAAAATACATATTTTTGTGACGATTTTCATGCGTCATGAAATGCGAAATTTCTTGTAATGAATGTTGACACAACTGTTGATAATAATGTGTTTACTTTATTACAAAGTTATAATAATAAACCTCCAAAATTGTTTATTCCTACCCCTATTTTAAAGAGATTTAGGCACTATAGGGGTTTCTAACATACGTCTTAGCAAGGTCTAGATGAAAATTTACCATGGTATATATTTATATTCATACACAAAAAAGATTATGATACAATAACATTACAAAAAAAAAAGGGGAAAGCAGAGCTATAACACTTCTGTTTTGAAGACTTTAAAGGTGAGTTTTGGCTTCTTTTCCCATGCCTTTCACACATTTTCTCCAAAAGTGTTTGGAAGCATTTTTTCATAAAAAAAAAAGTAGATGACAATACAAGTTCAAGTTGGAGCCATATAATTAAAGTATATTTAAACGTTTCTTTAATGCCACTTAATTAGAATGTTTTCATATTGAGCATTAGCTTTACATATATAACATTAGGTTTCCCTCAACTTTGGGGTAGGATAGGTCTAACTATTGGGACAATTTTGTTAAGTGTACACTTAAAGCATCTACAAAGTAGTTCTTTTGACAATACATATTAAATATGTAAAATATTTAATTTTAAATTCCACTAAATACATGTTTAGGATAAGTTGAAATTTCTTATTTGTGACCAAATTTCAAATAGAATTTTCACGTTATTAGATCAAGACTCTTTGATTTTTTATGCATGCTTATTTTTATTTGACATTAAACAAAAAGTATATGCTAAGTTTGTTGTGTTTACATTGTAGATATAAAAAACTGAAGCAGTAATAATTTTAATAACTTAAATAATGAATATAATCTTAACTTATTCTCTCAAACATGTTCACTGGTTTTAAGCCGGTCTTCACCTTATTAAGTTTCACTATTTATGAAAGCGAACTTGAAATTTTGTTGAAAACAATCTCATTTATCAACACGTTCAACTTGAACACATTTTTTTTTTAGCTTTGCGTCGAACAATTCACAAATAATTTGGTTCTCAAGGCAATAATATTTTTTTTTCTGGCATCTCAATAATATATTAATGAGTTTCCGGTTGAATAGTTCAAAATCAATTACTTGTTACAACTTTATTTCAGTGAAATTGTTTAGAGTCCCATTTAACATCATATAACAGAATACAATCGATTCGATTAAGAACCTGCCATCTATTCTTATCGTTTAATTCTTTGATAACCTGAAAAAAATTCCCCCTTATATTTTTTTCAACGTAAGGCTGGCTTTCTTTAACCCGTCCACAAAACATTGTAAACCAATGGTTAAAGTGTAAATTTTACGGCTAAAAAAATTCCTCTTAAGTGCACTAATTAAGTAATATCTCAATAAGTTGCATGTTCAATATGATTCAAAACAAAATTTTCAATCATATGATTTACATATAAATTTTAAATTTTGATTATTAGGATTAAGTTGAAAATAAATGGAAACGGTCCTAAAATAAATAAACTAGAAGCTTTGTTAGGCTTAAAAAGTAAAGAAAGAAAATAAGAAAATTAGGGCAAATGAAATTGTCCTACTTACATGCAAAAGCTAACGTTCGGGCCATATAACTAAAAGGGTTGAAATAAAAAAAATTATTATCATAATAACAATATTTTTTATTATAACCAATTTTGGATTTGGTATACAGCAGAGGGAAGTTATGATGGGTATGTATAAATTGTCAGCTTAATTCCATATTTATTGAATATTTTTTTTGGAATATAGCATTTGACAATTGTGAAATATGGCAAAATGTAGGATATCTATAGACTAGTTCATTATTCCCTACGTGAGGTTGATGTCCAATGTGAACAGAATCGAAATTATTGGTACAATAGTGAATACAATGCATTGTGTAGTTCAGTTATCAACTATGATACAAATTAGAGGGTAACAATTATTGGCATTTTGTCTTCGCATTATTAACATTTGTTCTTTTTTGAGAAACACATTTGTTCTTTGATGTGAGGTTGCAGTTTAATTAGCCGGTATAAGGGTGTAAAAAACTTCAACATAGATGATTCTACTGTGCTTAACACTATTAAAAGCACTGTAAATTTATCCATAAAATTTTATTACAAAATTTTGACCAATTAAAAAAGACATATGCAATAAAAATTCATTTATTATTTATTAAATTAAGCTGGAAATTATGAATTAAGTTAGGAATAAGATAAATCACGTGATTGTTTTAAATTTTTCCAATGCAATTTATCCTCTCAACTTCTTGTGATATTCAAATGGGCTTTCATATAATTTTATCCAATTTATAATATACTTTCCTGCCTGCGTTTGATTTCTCCCTTTTCGTCATACCTACAATCCTAAAGCAGTACCGATCCTTTTCTTCCCCCTAATTGAACTCTCAAACTTACAAATTCTTAACTCTCAGTTGCTTCCATTGCCGATTACACTGTTTTACATTACCATCGCTGTTTTCGCTTCCCCTTTGCGGATTTAGATGAAAGTACCCCCAAAATTGAAAGTACTTCTCAAACCACCCTTATTTGGTAATTACTTTTTTTAATTATCCAAAAATATCTTTCGTCCGCCGGCGGCCTTATCTTTCACCTCCCGAGGAATCATCGGGATTTTGGTCATAAATAATGCCATTGGCAAAAAAAAGCAACTTGAATAATGTCGGGTTAAACAATAATTCCCGATCTAATGTTGTTTTAACCACGGCAACAACCGGAATGTTAAAGCCCGGTCGAAAAATGCACAAGAACCGGATAACATAGTTCCGGTTGTTGTACAAATAAGAACCGGAATTATAACTTCCGGTTCTTGAATTATAACAACACATAATATGTCATCCATAATATCTTTAATTATTTCAAGAACCGGAAGTTATAATTCCGGTTCTTATTTGTACAACAACTAGAACTATATTATCCTGTTCTTTTGCATTTCTCAACCGGATTTTTTTATTCCAGTTCTATCCGTGATTAAAACAGCATTAGATAGGGAATTATTGTTTAACCTGACATTATTCAGGATGTTTTTTCTTTTGCCAATAGCATTATATAGGGCCAAAATCCACTTAACTTACAGATAGAAATGAAGATTGCATGATTTTTCCTCTCTTTGCGAATCCAAAACAACTTTGTCCAATGGACCCATTGCAAAAGAAGCGAAAACAATAGGATGGAATACTAATTTACTATCAAAGGTGCTTATAACTATTTTTAATTGTTTAACTATTTTGGCATGTTTCAATTTCCATAAACCCACCGACCTTTGGAGCATTTTCAACCTTATACCAAATGTGGAGTTTAGTGTAAAAAATCTCTCCAACCTTACACCACACTTAAACATTTTTATTTGATGTTGATATAGTAGCACGTTAAAGTTGTTATGTGGCTGTAACAATACTAACAATATTCTATTAATTTTTCTTATTGTTTAATTGGTTTAATACAAATTGTGAGGTCAAAGTTGATAAAATAGTAGTAAGAAATTGGTAAAAAATAATAAAATCATATTATTATAATTTGAGGTGAAATTTGGAATTAATAGTTGAAAAAAGAGATAATGTAGTAACACCAACTTGCAGTGTGAAGTAAAGCTCGGTGGATATTGGAGTGTATAGCCTAACTGCAAAAATTATTTCTAGAAATTCACCAATTATAAGAATCATTATTCTCCAAAAAGAAAACCCCGCTTTATGTGTCATTAATTTGGATCATTTTTCCCTGAAATTGCATAAAAACAACCGAGTAAAAATGACTTTTCTAGATAATTTACTGAAATTGTTAAAACTAATTTCTCAGTCTCATAAGTAGTCAAGGATAAAACCGACTATAAAAAAGTCATGATTAATTCATGTTGTATCGCTAATTATTTCAAATTTAAGTATCTATAATTGCTTATTAATTGATCATTATTGTTGTCGAGGATGTTTGAATGAGATATTTACTATTCTATTACATATTGTCTATTATTGCCCATAATATTATTGCTTGAGCAAAAAGCAAATAATTTAAAATAACAAACATATAGCAATATGACTTTAAAGGAAGCAAATCACACGATAAATTTTTTGGCCTCATCTCGAATTTGGGGTAGTTATAAATGCAATTCTTTCCGTATTTGACATTTGATTTAGATATAAATGCAATTTTGCCTCGACAATACGGAAATTTCTCGAAATAATTGAGTTGAGTGACGACTACTTTATCCAGGGGCGATTCCACATTGGTGGACATGGGTTCCAATGAACCCATCCATTCACAAAAATTATATTTATAATATATAGTTAACTGAGATATGAAAACCAAAAAAATAGGGAAATTGTAGCTAATACTAGTTCAAGGGGGGGTGTTTGTAGTTTTACTACTTTGAGTAAAATATCTCTAAAAATACTATTTTTTTCACAAAAATACTACTGCTTTCACAAAAGTAGTAGATCTTGAATTTTCCTTGTTTTTGAGTAGTCCCCACTACCTCTCTCCTAATTCATTCTGATTTTCAAATTTTTAAACGGTCATATCTCTCAAACCGTTGATTTTTTTTTACACGATTCTTTCGAATATTTGTTCGTTATATATTTATCGTTAAAACAAGATCTATGATGATATATTTTTTACGAACTTTTTTTCGTTTTTCGAATTGTTGTATTGTTTTTGAAAAGGTATATTACTTTTACATTATTTGGGTAAATTTATTATCCCGATTTTGAAATCGGTATAAGACTTATACCTTTTTCGAAATCGGGATAATAATTTTACCCAGACAGTGTAAAAGTAATATACCTTTTCAAAAACAGTACAACAATTTAAAAAATGAAAAAAAAAAGTTCGTCAAAAGTATATCATCATGGATCTTGTTTTAAAAATAAAAATATAACGAACAAATATTCGAAAGAATCGTGTCAAAAAAATCAACAGTTTGAGAGATATGACCGTTTAAAAATTTGAAAATCAAAATGAATAAGAAGAGAGGTAGTGGGAACCACTCAAAAACAAGGATCCTTCAAGATCTCATAGTTTATTGAAAAATGTAGTAAAACTATAATTATTTTACTCTTCCCTAAAACACACCCCCTAAATCTAGTATTGGCTACAATTTTCCTACAAATAAGTAAATATCAAACTAAAAATTTTAGGATTCAAAAAAAATCTAGTTATTTAATTATAATAACGCAAAATTGCATTTGAACTCATAATTTTTGTGCTTAATTAATTTCATGTACAATTAGTTGTGGAAACTATATTTATCTAATCAAGTAACTACAATTTATAATTGTTATTGTCAATATTTACTGTTTTTCATAATTGTAAATATCATAACATTGATTAAAACAAGTACAATCAGTTGTTTAATTGCTTTGTTTTTTTAATATATATATATATATATATATATATATATATAATAATTTTCTTATACAAAAATAATACAATTTTAATCATATTATTAGAACCCACTGTAAAATGTTTCTGAATTCACCGCTACATTTAAATGATATATGACCGTTTACTCATTTGTTACTGACGAGCCTATTCCCTTCTTCCTTGAATTTTATGGTATGAATTAATTTAGTTTTTCTCTCAATGTTATATTTCAATTTTGTAATACTTTCATGTAGTGGATCATGATTTTAGGGCCGTCTCGCAAATTTGCGAACCCCAAACAAAAATACAAAAGTGGGCCTCAATAAATAAAATTGCATTCTATTGCTCTAAAGTATAAAATATTTTGTTCATCGCAACATTGATAAACTTTGCAATAAACACTACACTATAGATGGTCTATAACAACCCTTGCCAAGTATTGCATAAAGTTCCAAAAACGTTGCCATAGTGATTTAGGCAACCCTTTTTTTCAAAAAAAGGTCATATTCTCGGCCATTGCCTAAAGTGCCTTTGACAACCCTTTAGCCTTCATAAGCAACGCAAAAACAAGTGTTGCCTTATAAATCTGTGGCAACGCATTTAAACGCATAGTCATCTCTTGTGGAGGGTTGCATTGACGTGACAAGGACATTTGTTTGGCTACACCGAGCAACACATTCTCGAGCTCTTGCCACCCTTAGCATTATCAGTTGAATTCACATAGGCAACCCATTCACAAAAGTGCAACTCTTTCTAACTAAAAACATTGCATTACACATGTAATCATAAGCAACCATATATATTATATAATTTCTAATTGTAATTACATTCAAAAGAGAAACTACATAAGTACATTATGCTCTATGGAATAAATTACTATACAAGTTTTTTATCAATACTTTCCTACAATTTCCACCACCTTCCTTTCTTCAAAATTCTTGTGCTCACTCATTCTTCAACACTTCTCAATTGCAATTGCACTAAAATCTTCCACTGCATAATTCAAATACAAAAGGTACATCACTTCAGTCATAAAGGTCAACCAAAAATGAAATAACATGGAACATGAAAAGAGCTAGACAACAAATAACATACATGCCAACAACTGATTCCATGGCTCAAACCAATGACCTATAGGTGAGAAGTACAAGTAGGGAACTCTCCCATTTTTCCAAACTAAGTTAGATAACCTCATATGCGTGTTTTATTTCTGTTATAAATGCAATTATCTTTGCAGATAATTACGAGACACGCTATATTTCATTTTTCTTACAACTGATGCACACATTTGAAATAAATGCTAATTCAATCCAGATTGCATTTATAAAAGAACAAATTTGAAATAAATGCTAATTAAGATGATTAAATTAATTGGCTGTCAACGTCATCCAAATTCCCAAAGTAAATGTAAACTTCTATTTTCTATAAGCAACTATACTCTACTACTCTAGTCTCATTACCACATTATATTACTGCTAAAATGATAGGCATAATGTCATAGACTCATAGTAACCATTTAACTCAGGGAACAAACATGACAGAACAAATCCAAAAAATTCGGCATTGAATCGAAACAAAAACCATAATCCATTAAGCAAAACAACCGAGTCTACAAAATTCGAAATTCAGAGATAACAACTAACTTGTGTAGCAACTCACCCATCATATTACCTGAATCAGACGAACAAATTCGGCCTGGATGCCTTGTATGTAGTCTTCAACTTCCTAGTTGGTGGTCTAACCTTTTTGAACACCAAGGGGAACTTGATCTTCGAGTTGTGGAATTGCTTTGACAAAATTTCATTACATTTCATTGGCCACATATATCTTGAATAGTTCTTCGTAAGGAACAAACATACAGTCATAGACAGTTTTCAAATTCATGGCGCTTGATAAAAGAAGTGCACGGAAATACAGGAAACTACAGATTTCAGCTGCAAGTAAATAACAGACTAAATATTCTTAAGGCTATACAAAGGAGATTAATGCATAATAGGTCAATTTAGCTCCTGAACTTGACTAGCTTTCAACTTCAAACTCTGAACTTGACCAATTACAGAAAGACAACAATCTGTGTTTGTTCATCAGAGTGATTAGGAAGAAATTTCAGTTCACAACTAGTTCTCGACTTTCATGCAAATCAACAAATACATAATACCAAACCAAGTGGTATATGAGCACACTTTCTATTGTTAAAACACTGCCACTATCTGATATAGAAATTTATCACGAGAAATCAACAGGAGCAACCCAGATGAGTGCAAATAAATCAGTCATCAATTACTTCCACCAGAAATAACAACCAATGTTCACGACTTGAGAAAATTATGTAACTAAAGAGAAGATTGTGGTGGACGAGAAATTGACAAACCTCGAGAGTAGTAGTAAAAACGACAACCAGCAAAGCCTAAAACCCACCTGTAATCAGGAAAAAATAGGACAAAAAAGAAAGAGAAACAAAATCAAATGCATACCTCACAACTACGCTTTCAGATTGAATTCCTGCAACTCAAAATTCCTTCATCACTCTCTCAGTTCCAAGCTCGGCAAATTCCTGCAACCAATATTCACTCATTTTGGGCGAGTAATCTCTTTGAAGCTCGATGCGATGGATTCGGGCGAAATCAGAATTATGGTGTAGAGAGAGCAAGCTAGAGAAAGGTCGGAATTATTGGGGAAAGGAAGATAGGAGGGCGGTTTGCGCGAGCAGTAGTAGACGTCGATTGAGAGTAGAGGACCTTGAGGTGGAGTTAGGGTTGAAGGATGGGGCAAAATTAGGGTGTGCTGGGAAAACTCACGGGAGGGAAAAAAATTAGGCTCTTTCACATAATTCATCCCTAATTTAAACATAACAAAAAGTCCAATAAAATTTTTCTATAACAAATACTTATTTATCCCTAATTTAGACCACACCTTTTTAAATTAGGAGCAACATTTTGCCTACAATTACACTTTTTTATAAATTTTACACGTTTATGCAACGTTTTTTTCACGTTTAAGTGACACTTTTGAAAACTCTTGCTATAAATAAATACCTTTTTTCCATAACAAGTGCAATACTTTCTAAGCAACGTTTTATTTTTAGGTTGCTATAGACCGTTTATGGTGTAGTGAAAATTCTTGTTACAAAATTCACTAATACGTAAAAAGAAATTAACAATTCTAAATTTCTAACAAACTGATTTCATATTACCATGCAAATTTTCTTGTTGTCAAGACTTATGAAATATAAGTATTTGGAGCTTTGAACAACCGCTCAAAGTGTTTTTATAAAGGCAAACTTCAAAAACATCTCTCTGAGGTTTCGACATTTTACAAAAATACTCTTAGGGTTTTTTTTACAAAAACATTCTTTGAGGTTTCAGTCCGTTAACAAAACACTGAAAATCCGTTAATGGGTTAAAACTGCTGACGTGACAAGGATATTTTAGTCAAATTCACATTTTAATTAGGTTTGAGTTGATTTTTAGGGTTGTTTGGACTATTTTGCCCCTAGTCAAAATGAAAATTCATCATTTTGTCCCTATGTCACGTCAGCATTTGACAGACTTTGAATGGAAAATTACCTTTTTACTAACGGAATGAAACCTCAAATGATGTTTTTGTAAAAAAAATTCAAGTGTGTTTTTGCAAAAAAATCGAAACTTCAGGGGGATGTTTTTGAAGTTTACCCTTTCTATAATTGCCGAACCAAATATTATACTAAATATTTGAAATATTAGTATCAAACTGGAAACTATTATATTCACCTCAACCAAATTAATATTTGTTTCCATTTGAGTATTATAAACCCTCGATTTTTTAATTAACATTTTTATAACCATTGCCTATAAAGTTTATTACAACAAAATTAAAAATGTCACAAGTAAATGTAAATTTTAATTAACCGAAGTTATTTATTTTAATGATTATAAATTCAACAAATACTATATTTCTCACTTATATATATATATATATATATATATATATATATATATATATATATATACTTCTATATAGAAGGTTTTGAAATAAAAGATTTATTTCTCATTAAAAAAGTACACTTACAAAAATAACTGATATAATTTGTTAATAAAAGAAAAGAATATGATGAACTTGTCATTCATTTATACTACTAATATATAGAGCTGTAAACGAACTGAACAGTTCAAGCTCGGATCGGTGTTCGGTTCGTTAAAATCTCGGCCCGGCTCGGTTCTAATTAAATGAACAGTTCATGAACAAATTTCTGAGCTCGATTTATAAATGAACATGAACATGAACAAGTCAAAGCTCGACTCGAAAGCTCGATAAAAATTCATAAGATAAAAATAAATTAAAAATTAAATTGTAACCATCAATATTGAACCATATAATATTATAATTGAAATCCATAAGTGATAAGAAATGAACAAGCCAATTTCATTTATCTCATTTTTAACAGGATAAAGCAATGTTATTAAAACCGGACCGGATGTCGAACCGACGAAAAAAGTGGTTCACGGTTTTAGTGGTTCAACCGGATTGAACCGCGGTTCGAACCATTAGATGATTTTTTATATGAATATTTATATAAAAATATGTACCAAAATATATATTTACTTAACTTACAAAATTAACTATAAATATGTATTACACCTTATAAACAAATTACGTTTGGTTAATTTTATTATACATTCGAAAATATAATTGGAAAGGTCTAAAAAATGCTAAATATTAGAGATTACTTTCATCTCTAATTAAAATAATTACAGTATTTGAATTAATTAGGTATGGAAAGTATCTTAATTATATTAATACATTTAATGTAAATAAAAATTTTATGAACAACATAGGAATAATAAATGCTAATGATACTATTTCTAAAAAGAATGTGTATAAATTAAGTAAGTATTAACGCTAATTACATTTTTTCCATGTCAATAATATATAAAGTCAACCACATTAATTGTAACATTAATTAATTTTTATATTCATATTAAAACCGAATTCTAACCGGTTTATCGGTTCACCAGTTTTGTCCGGTTCAATCCGGTTGGAAACGGTTTTTTTATGAAACCGTTGTTTTTCTTCAACCGGACCGGACTCACATCCGGTTCCTGGTTAAACCGGTTCAACCAGTCGGTCCGGTTCGGTTATTATAACCATGAGATAAAGTAATTAAGAATCAAGAAGACTTCATTGCTACTGATAATTAAGTCTTTTTTGAAGTTAATTGTTATGACTAGTGTAGTTCAATTTATATTTACATGTTGTGATGAATATCTTCATTACTTAATTAGTGACTTTTTTTATGATTATGGACAAATTAAAAATTTACTTTATTTTTGTTCCTATTTTAAAGTTCGTTAAAAGTCCGTGAACATTTAACGAACAGTTCATGAACAGATATTTTAGGCTCGACATGAGCTCGAGCTCGATAAGAAATTAGATGAACAAAGCTCGAATAGGCAAAAGCTTGGATCGGTTCGGATCGTTTACAGCCCTACTAATATATGGCTGACATCAAGTGAATCTTGAGAAAAAAGAAAATAAAAAGCAAAAAAAATAAAGGAGAAATAACTAGATCTGTTAAAAAAAACCCGAGGCCCGTCAAGCCCGCCTTATATGGGTTGGATTTGGATAATAAGTTTTTTAATTTAGGCTCGGCCCGACCCAAACTCAAGAAAGCCGAATATATGGCGGGTTGGGTTTGGTTTTTATTTTGAAACCCGAGCCCGATCCGGCCCAACCCGAATACTACTATATATGTAATATTTTAGTTAAATTTAAAATATAATCACTACTTTTCCCCAATTCTTAATACCACTCATTAAATCTTTAGTAAAAAATATACCACTCATTAAAAATTACTCATTATTTTAGTGTACGATTGTATGAGTGTGCATTCGGTTCGACCAAACCGATTTAACTCTACCGAATTACCGTTAGAATTTTGACCGAACCGAACTGAATTAACATTACAAACCGAAATTTTTCGAACCAAAAAAAAATTCGGTTAAATTCGGTTTTCCGAACCAAACCGAAATTCATTAAAATAGACTTAAAAATGCTAATCAACTGCAAACATTCAAAAGTAACCAGTTATAATATATTATCCAAAATAGATGAAATATCCAAACATTCACACCCATAGATTACTAATTATATATTAACATCAATCTAAAATCTTGAAAACTGAATAGTCCAAGAACTAATCAAATTAAGCATCCAAAATGAACTCAAGTTTCCAATGCTAATCTTCAATTTCTGAGAGTCCAAAAAAGCCAAAGTTAAACCTGAAAATTAAAGTAAAAGTGAGTGAATCCAGTTTTCTATCCACAGCCCATTACTAAACAGAATGTTATACTAATAAAACCAGGACTGACTGAACAAAGTACTAAACTCAGAAAAGCAATTACCTCAAAATTTATGCTATTTGGCATTGACATTGAGAACCTCAAAAACCAAAAGTTAAGGAACTAATGCTTGAAGCTGCAAATTTAGTGAACATAATAAAGAAGTAAGTGCATATATAACAATAAATATAAAAAAAAATGATCACAAAACAAGCAACCCACCATGTTTGTCAACTGGTAATTCTGAAAAACAAAATACATATATTAAACAATTTCAGAATGCAAAGAGACAATTTCAGACCAAAGGGTATTGGATGTTACATACAAGGAGCCTGAAATGCGCAAAGTGGCTTCATAAAAATGTTCTAGCACGGCACTTAAAGACCTAACCAAGACCCAGTCATCTTTTCTAAGCAGGCCTTCTTCATCAAGCATAGCATAACAAAAACTTGGATCCAAGGCATTATATCTTTCAAAAGCATACTCAACATAAGATAGGTTGAGTTCCATCTAGTGGGCACATCTAAACACAATGACTTGCTGCAATCAACTTTTTCAATTTCAACACATTGTTGAAATCGACTTAACCTAGAAGGAGATTGCCTAATGTATCGCACATAGTTCCTTTAGAAACAACCATAGATGCATCCTTCAAGCCATCACAAACAACCAAATTCAAAACATGAGCAATGCACCTCTCATGAATGTAATCACAATTCGAAATGCAATCCTCCCAATTAATGAATAACCCCTTCAAATAATTTACAACAACGTCATTTGAAGATGCATTGTCAACTATAATTACACGTAGCTATCACAACACCCTCCTCATCTATGCTTTCAATGAAATAATCCCAAGAAGGAGACCGTTTCTTCATGGTCTTTCTAGTCTTTGATTTCCTTTTCCCAAGCAGGGGTTTCTTTGCTGCATTTTCTACTTCAGGGGCATGCTTTGAATCTGAACTAATGTTATCAGAAGCCTTTTTAGCTGTACCATTCTTATTTTCAACAACACCCTCCTCAACTTTCTCAACAACATCCATTTCTGCTTTTATTAATTAAGACAGAAATGAAAAGGAGATAAAACAAATCACTTGTGGTAAAAGAGAAATTCATGTGAACTTCAAATTTGCAACATAAGCATGAGAACTGAAAAAGAGTTAAAGAATGATTCTACACTTACAGAATATAGCAGAGCCAAATCGAAATTTAACGGTGAAGAGAGGAGGAGACAACTAGCAAAAAGTTCAGACGACCTCAATGGAATGAAGGACGATCACTCAGATTGGAAGATCAGAGAAGCATGGTTCATGGTTTTTGTTCAAGATTGAAGTTGGCGTTTATTTTATTGAAATGGGTTAAAGAGTTGACATCATTCAGCCATTTACATATTTGCCCCAAGCTAGTTAACTAATTACATGTCAATATATATGTAAAACCGTAACTAATGCATGTAAATTTCAGTTTGGTACGGTTTGGATAATTTCATTTTTTCTTATTTCGAACCGAACCGAACCAAAAACCGAAATTTATTGATAATCAACATCCAAACCGAACTGATATAATACTAAAACCGAACCGAATTTGTGTATTTTGATTAATTTGGTTTGAACTGAAATGTGACACGGTTTCAGTACGAACCATATCAAGAAACAAAACTGTAACAGTCGTATGGAAGACCAATACCATGGTATGACATGACCCGACAAATTTAAGAATGATCTCAGATCGTGCCAAAACCTCATCACAAGGCGCCACAATTTTATAATTCACACATACAAAATTTAAAAAAAAACACTCGTTAATAATTTGACTAAGCTAGAAGTCAAACTCATGAAGGTTTGCCCGACTAGGCTTCTTTACATCTTTTGCTTCCACTACATTTATCCGTCTCTATGTCCTCCCTTTACATCTCAGCCGTTCAATTATTCACTCCTAACACTTTTCGACATCACATCTCCATTTGCATTTATTTAACTTCCAAAAAAATTATCTACCACGCAGATATCACCGTCATGCGCAACTTAATTTGTCTTTTGCAAGATTCTCGAAAAAGATTAATACGTGTCATCACCCTACTGGACATTTTCTATTGGCAATCTATCCAGCTCGAAAGTTAAACTCGGTGCGATATTTTGCTTCCACCAAATAAAATATCGCGATATTAAAACACAAGTTCACATGTCATTTCCGCCTCGGCCTCCACAACCTTTTTCCACAGCCAGACTTTTCCAGCTGCTGATAACAACTCGAAAAGACATCAAAACCATTTAGTTTTCATTTAATTTACAAATCCATGCCATTGCCATTAACAAAACCAACACATCAACTCTCAATATCAACCATGGAATCACAATAATAACACCGCTGATCATATTTATAACAATGCTAATCTTTCATTTAAATTAAGAACGGGAAAAAAAAGAAAAATTTTGTAGAAGAATTTGGGTCTTGATCCGGATCTGGATCCGGATTGATGATCTTCAAATCTATTGCTAATTATTCTCCGTGAATCCATCTCCGTAAATCATAGATTCTCTTAAGAGACACAAGACCAGATCGCGAGCATCGATCCTCTAAATAATTTGAATTCTGATTTGTTTTTTCGATTTTTAGACTCTTACAATCTTCGCCGCTTTGACCACCGGATTCTCCCTGGCTATGGCTTCCCGGCCGGCGCTTTTGTAATCGTAGCTGCAATCGTGGCGATCGGAGTATCGGTGCTCCCAACAGAAAAGCTCTCCACACCGGCACCGGAATCCGGTCAACCCTACCTTTCTCTTACATCCGGAGCAACGATTCACCGCTCTCCTCGCCGTGGACTCCTCAGACTTCGCCCGATCTGACGGCGCCTCCGCTTTTTCACTCGTTTCCGGCGGCGGATCTCTAACAACCGACGGAGAACCGCTAGATCTCGGCGAAATCGACAAGATCCCGCTGCATCGGGGAGAGTTCGACAAGATCCCGGTCCCTGAGGGAACATCGGCGGCCGCCGTGGACGCCACCGCGGTCGGGACAGCCGTGGAAGAGCTAGAGGCGGCGGTTGCGGCGTTGAAACATTTCTGGCACATATTGTTGGTGGCCGGATAACCGGTAAGGCCGCAATTGTTAACGCACAAGGTAAGCGTTTCCGGTACCTTGAACTCGGTCTCCTCCTTCTCCGTCCGTTGAGCCATATCGGCTAGTCCTCCTCTATGCGGCGGATTCCGGCGAAATAAGAATCCTGATGTAGAGGGAGAAAGCTGGAGAGAGAGGTTGGGATGGGATTGT
Organism: Euphorbia celastroides; assembly: GCA_948291685.1. NCBI lineage: Eukaryota > Viridiplantae > Streptophyta > Magnoliopsida > Malpighiales > Euphorbiaceae > Euphorbia > Euphorbia celastroides. The sequence continues at coordinate 16,332 of CAOJBJ010250041.1, forward strand.
TGGGGGCAGAGAGAGGGAGGAGATGGGGATATGAAGGGGAGAGAGGTCGGTAATGGCGATGGAATTTGGGCCTCATAGAGACGTAACTTGCTTTTTGTGACTTTCTGGGCATTGACGGAATTGCCCTTGGGATTTGGAGGGTATTACGGTGGGG
>CAOJBJ010250153.1:0-11193 GCA_948291685.1 Euphorbia celastroides
ACAAGAATTACAACATTTAAATAGACAAGAATGAAAACTACTATGCCATGGTGATGAATCCACTACTCCTAATTCTAGGCCATGATCATACACTAACACAAATAATGCATAACTGAAAGATAATGCAGAAAATGTTAACAACTAATTATGAGAAAAAAACCAATTCAAACTAACAAAATAACTGAAAATACGCATGACAAGAAATGGAAAAATTAATCCAGCATACTTCTTTTGGGTCGTATCACTCTCTCACTTTCTCTTTTTTCTTTCCTAGTTGTCATATATATATTAAATATTAAATAGAAGACATAGAAGGAGATACAAAAGTTGGGACACCTGTTTTTTTTCCTATTTAATTTGGTTTGCAAACATTTAGGATACTAAAGTAGGAAAATAAATTTATATAAAAGAATTTGTAAATTGAATATTAATATCACATATGTGAAATTCTCGCGTGCCTACAAACTAAATTGTGTTTCTCCTACAAGCCAAGTATATCCTTATATTACTCTTCATCAATCTGATGTGACTTGAAATAGAGACCGATGAATATCAAAACCCAATATTACAAACTAGACGTAAACATCAATAGAGAAAATTTTCTTCAATCTTGGTAGCATATAGCTCTAGTTTGGAATTATATTTTTCCAAGAAAATCAATTTATTATTTGATTGAATAGGTTTGGGTGTGAGTAAGAAGCGGCTTTGAGGACTTTACTTGATTGCATATAAGTCTCACCCGACAAAGCAAATGATCTTTTTAGCTTAAATACAAAAACACTAAATTTGGTCCTACCGAACACGGTAAAATAAATTAAAGCATGAACAAAGAAATTATTTAAAGTTTGATTCTTCAGTTGCATTACATTAAGTTAAAACAGATTTCAACGGCAAAACAGAATTGCAAAAGGAAAATAGTTCAATAGAGCAATTTAATTTACGTGACAACTTAATCTATGAAAGCGAGAATGAAGGTTCTGAGATCATAGATTTCTCCTCTTCCTCCTTAATAGAATTCACCATTTCAGCAACTTGACTCATTTTCAGCCTTTGATTAGGCGATGGGTTTATGCATTTCAACGCGACCTGTAACAAGTTCACCATTCGTTCTTCGCTTGCACCTTCCGAAATCAAGGCCTTGTCAAAAACTTCAGCGGTCCATTCCTCTCTAACAACCGAATGCACCCATTTCCCGAGATCAACTCCGCTGTTCTGAACAAGTTTCCCAGTCAGTAGTTCAAGCAAAATCACTCCATACCCGTAAACATCCAATTTATAGCCGTCGGATTGAGTAATCAACGGCTGATCTTGGTTTTGTTCTATCATTAGACCGTATTCACTTATGCAAGGCTCCATCTTGTTGTTGAATAATATGTTGGTCGATTTCAGGTTTCCATGCGCTAGCCCGTCTTCAGCGAATTCCTGATGGAGGAACGATAAAGTTTCTGCGATTATCGATGCAACACTTAGCCTGCTTTCCCAATCGAACAATTGCCCGTTTTGTGACCCTGAAATTGAAAATGATGTTAATAATTTATTCCGAAAAGGCATAATGCATTCTGACCTCTTGACTCCTTAAACTTTCAAAAGTTCATCTTGCCCCATAAATTTGTCCTAATAGCCCATCACACCCTTAAACTTGTCTAAAACGCGCATTTGAACCTTGAAATTCCACATATCTGGTTGTGATTTAATAGGAAAAATTGAAATATTTGTATACTCAATCCAACAAGAAATCGGCTTGCGGCGTTTAGGGGAAAACTTGTACATTTTTTTCAAGTCTTGGAGGGGATGGGAAATTTCGAAAGTTCAAAGTATGAGTGACTATTAGGAGCAACTTCATAAAAGTCAGAATGTATTAAGCATTCTAAAAATAAACTGAGGAAAAAAATAGCCAATCTACCATGTAAAAGTTTGAAGAGGCTTCCATTTTGTTGAAACTCATAGACCAGAAGCTTCTCTTGCTTTGAACAATAGTATGCCAGGGCCGGTAGCGATCTCGGGTGCTTCACTTGATCTATTCTCTCCATTCTCCGCTTAAAATCGTCGTTAGAAATGCTCCAATCTCTGATTCTTTTCACCGTCAAAATCGTTCCATTGTTGTGCAAGACCTTGTAAAGACTGCCATGCTTTCCTTTCCCCATTAACTCTGCAGGAGCCCGAAGCAAGTCATCGAATTTCAACCCTTTTCCCAGTGGATTTCCAAGTGCCACGAGCGACGTTGAATTTGTCCCCACTTCAACCGAGCTGATCGAATACTCCGATCGGGTTTTAACAGTCCTGATGAATTCATCTGAAGCACTACTCGGTTTCGTGCTTGTTTCTGCTGATACTTTTTTGGAATGATCAGGTTTTGGATCTTTACTCTTCTTTTTTCTGAAAACCTTTAGAAAAATTAACAACAACAAAATCAATCCAAGTATGAAATAACCCGAGTAAATAAGAACACCATTTCTCGAATGCCTCGAGCTTGATTCTGATGGAGGGTTTGAAGGTGGGCAAGCATTGGACAATGGATCTCCACACAATCCAGGATCATTCAAATAGCTGTCCTCTTTGAATTTGCCATTTGTGTCCCGAACCGGTCCAGTGAAATTATTGTTCGAGATGTTGAAAAACTCAAGCTTGGAAAAATCGAGATCCGGGATTGGCCCAGAAAACTGATTGTTTTCAACCAAAAAGGTCAAAAGGCCGTCAACCCGAGCCATGAAAGAGACCTGACTGGTGAACTCGTTGTAGGACAAGTCGAGCCTCTTCAGTTTCCTTAGGCCAGAAAGTGACTCAGGAATTTCACCGGTTAACCGGTTACTACCAAGATACAAGTGAGTTAACTGCTTGCAATTTCTTATCCTATCAGGAATCGAGCCGGTGACATTGTTTCGGGTCAGGCTCAGGACATTGAGCGACTTAGCCGAGCAAACTGAGTTGGCGTCAAAAGTCCCACTCAAGTTGTAGCCCTCAAGGACTATTCTTCTGACCCGAGAGTTCGAGTCACAGAACACACCGGTCCAGTTTCCAACACAAGGATCCGATGACTTGTTCCAACCCCATTTCGGGTCCTGGGGCAAGATTCCTCCAGCTGAAAGATTCTCCATGAACTGCACTAGTGACAACCTTACGTCTTGTTCTTCTGAATTCGAGGATGGAAAGACGATACATATCAGAAAAAGCAGAACCGAGATGGGAATGATTCGGGTCATTTTTTGTTTCAAGAATGAACGGATCGATTGTGGTTGCTTTGTATAAGGAGAAGTGGAGTTGAGGAAACAAGGAGAAAGTAACAAAGTTTATGTGAGTGCCAATTGGCTGAATTTACAAAGACAAATCTGTTATATCATAGCTGTGACTGTCAATGATAAAGGGCCTATAGAATTCATTTAGAAGCCGGCAGATGAACAAGTCATAATATAGAGTTGTTGTGTCTTTCCCTAATTGGTTTATTGATAAACAACAATATTTAACGATTAATTAACAGTAATGTGATTTTTTTGTATTAATCTGTTTGTCTCTACGCGCTTTATCATCATGTTAATCTCAGATCCTGAAATTTTACAAAAGTGGAATTCTTAAGATGCTGAATACTTAACAAGTTTAAATTATTACAGAATTTAGAAACATGCTTGCCAGTTATGCTATAAACAATTTTTACAAACAGAAATTGTCAACATAATCTACGAAATCTTACAGAGCACCACGAAGAATGGAAAATTGATACTAACAAAACAGGAGCTGAACACTACAGCAATTCAATCAGCCTTTTTAGAAAGAGTATCCATTCAATCATGAATCATGTCAACAATGTGTTGGCATAGCAGAATGGAAACATGACTCGATAATAAATAGGACACTTCAAAAATTGAGTTACAGTTTATGTAATGATTAATGTCATATTTTATAGGTACTTGTTGGCCACAAGCCTGGCAGTGGAATGCAATTGCGGCCCTATGTACGCGGATAACTATCAAAAGTTTCTTACCTTGCATTGTTTCGGTAAGCAAACCCGAGTGAAGTACAAGGTAGGTAACTTTTGATTGTTGTATGCGTACATTGCACGAAACTTGGCTACTGCCATAACGCATGTTTGTGCCCATCAAGTAACTACAAAATAAAACTTTAATTCTTACATACAATCAAGACTAAACAGAACTTAATCTTTAAAAAGTATCGTATACAAAGGACTACCTCTAGTGGATAACTTTGACATGAAATCAATACTTTTTACTTGGTACCATTTCACATCTGTAGCATAAACATTAAACTACTTTGTTTATTTACTTAGCATAAAAACCCCCCAAGAAGCATCAATTGAAAATTAAAATATATTCTATGCATATAGAACTGGTAGTTTTTGAAAAAACCTCTGCAACTATTATTAAACTTAATTAATCGCCAATCTGAAACTTTTAAAACTATCATAATCAATATATATCTTAGGCCAAGCTTGAACTGTTTGTAACAAGTTATAACTATCTCTGACACTCACACTTTTGATGCTCTAGCAGACATTCAAATCTATTTCTATGCTGCTCTTACTTAACAATGGCAATTGAGATGAACTAAAAAATTTATTTCAACCGGATCGAACCTAACCGAACCGAATTGTTTCAACCAAATTTAATTATAATTTCATAAAATATCAAAATAAAATTATTATAAAAATCGACTGCAATTAGTTTAAATTCATATTTTATTATAATTTTTATTCAACTTAATAAAATTTATATGCAAATTCGTAAATTGCTTGAATTAATTTTATCCGAATAAACCAAATGCTCACCCTGACTCTTTAATCCTCAATTCATGCATTCAATGAACAATAGTGCAGAAAAACATGAATGATTCGGTACCTCACTAGCTTAAAAAACTTCATTTGGTAGCCAAATTGTATGAGGAAACAGAAGACAGAGGAATTATTGCTATTACTCACAAAAATCGCATGATTAACTGCACATTTACCGCTCCTACTATTTTTCTCTCATCTAGCAACTAACTCTAACGTTAAGCAAAACTCTGCGTTTTACTAGTCGCAGTAATTAAACTAAAAATACGATTAAAGCTAATTATTGGGGAGATGGCAAGTTGAGGACTGTCCACGTGTTTATAACTTGAACCGGACAAATTTTAGAGGTTTAAATCCTCCCTTTGATGGTGACCCGACCCGTATATAAAGGGTAAAAGATATTTGCAGCTACGATCTCGTTTTCTTGGTTTCTGATTACGTTTAGCCGCCGTTTCGTTGTAAATCAAAAGGGTCGTAACAGTTAATGAAGAAGATGGTGGCAGCGGAGCCCAATTTCGATCAATTATTCGAAGAAAAGAAGCGCATAAGAAACCCTTTGGTGCCTGTCGGTAAGCATACCTTGATTTTAATTTCTGTGTCAATTCCTGCAATTTGTGAATTTCCTATCATTTTGTTGATTGAAATAATCAAGCTGTGAGTTTTCATATCAATCAAGTTCTTTTCGGAGTAACGATGCTGAATTTTCAAAATTTCATCAGTGGCAATGTTCTAGCTTTCTTGTAGTGTTCAGTTTTGCTGGACATGTTAATTTGCGTTGTAAATTGGTGCTTGTTTTACTTCGCAATGACCATTAGCATTCTTACGAACCACTTTCTTAGATAAAGTCGCTTTGATGGGTCGGATTCAACTCTTAAAGCAATGCATTTGAGACGGGAATTGGTTGTTAGGAGTAGCTGTAGGTTGGGTAACTAGTGAAGGATTTATTTTCTTGCATTCTTTTGATTTTCAAGTTTCAAGAGTAATCTTTGGAACATAAGTAGATGAAGCCAATGAGCTCTAAAAACTAGTTGTAAATCAATGTCTATTATATCTGACCGAAGTTTCCATGGACATGTTCAAGTAGTTTTCTAGTTGGTAAATACTTATCCATTCTGTTAATACTTCATATCTTACTAACTGAACCTCATTCAGCAATCTTCTTTTCACGAAAGAATGGTCATAAGTCGAAAGGCGTGTGTAAATAAGATGCCGAATGCTCATTTTGAAGTTAAAGGAAAAAAGACTTGGTACTAAGTGTTTCAATCCTCTTATAATTTGGAACACAAGCATGGAACAATCATTGATACAATGCTTTGTTGTTGTGTTGATGAATTAGTTTCTGACTTTCCACTAATCAAATCCAAATAGTTCTGCATTATGGGGTAATTTGTAATGCAAATGTGCAGAAATATAATTTTTGAGCATGGATAATGATATCCTGCTTCCTTGCCTTCATTTTGTTTCTAGAATGAATTATATACCGTGAAGTACATGGAGGCATTTTAGTGAATTTCATGAGCCATTGAGAGGTGGTGCACAAACCTTTCTTAGCGATGCAACCGAAAAATAGCAAATTAGGCATGGAATCAAACCCAACTGTAAATATGCTTCTGACCCTTCATTTTCAGTCCCGAGCAAAGCCACAAATGGCATAAAAGAGGATAACAGATTATATCGATTTGCATATTTATGTTATATAGCAGGCGCGGTCCTTGATGATTAATCTGATTGTTAAGCTGCAGTCAGAAATCATATAATTAGTCTCCTTGATCTCCTTCGTTAATCATCTTAAACCGGTTTTTCATGGAGATCATTTGACCCGATGGATGCAATTTATGCAGGTGCATTAATGACAGCAGGAGTGTTGACAGCAGGGTTAATAAGTTTCAGGCAAGGGAATTCTCATTTGGGGCAGAAGTTAATGAGAGCTCGAGTGGTGGTTCAAGGTGCTACGGTGGCTCTCATGGTTGGCACTGCTTTCTACTATGGAGATAACCCTTGGAAAAAGACCACTTAACTCTATATACTGTAAACTGTTTGTTTGCCCTATCCTTCTAGTATAATTGTAGCGGTGTGGGTTTCCAGAACTATTTGTTTTTAAGCAAGTTGTATACATAATTGTCGCTGATTTTTTCACTCAGTGTTGATCTTAATAAAGTATTGCGTTATAATTAGACAAACTTAAGATTTACTGTCATGACTATTTGTATTATTTAGAATCCACTCAATTATGTGGAATCTGTTTCCACTTTGGAAGTTTGGTCCTTGGAATGATAAGATTTCCGAATTTATTTTAACAATTTTTGTGTAGTTGAATTTGCTTTGATCAAATTTCACCAAATTAAGTAGAACTTGTAAATACACTTTTTGAAAGAACAAGATTGATTCAATCCAATCCCATAATCCATGATGTCATAACAGTTAACGAAGTCATTATGAAATAAATATCATTTCCAAATAAATATGAATACTAAATCCATTGTAGATGTTAGAGCTTAAAAGTGAAGGTAAAGTTTCCTAGTTAGGATAAAAAATTGAATCAAAATAGACCATAGATGTATACAAGAAGCTCAAATACATTATAAGTATTAATTCCTAGCCATTCTTTTTACATCTTTCTAAGCTCTTTTTACAAATTATTTATGCACATAACAAAGATTGGAGGAGGCAGACGTATTTTCCTCCAAATAAAACCCGGCATGAGCTCAAGGCCAAAGTCTAAAATTTTATAATAATGCATGTCGACCCGAGTTTTTTCAACATCCTAATACCACTACTTTGAGGAGAGTTCACATTTTGCAACTGCTGCTATCTTTACATACTTCACCCTGAAATCAAATGCAAGGTATTTCATATCAAGATACTTGAAAAATTCTCAAGAATTTATCAATATATGCTGGCTCATCACTGGTGACAATATCCAATATTATCTGATACTGTATGCTGCATATGAGTGAATCATAATTATGATAAAAAATTTTGATGCAAAATCATTGCTACATGAGCGATACAAATAGCAGGTGATGTCTCTGTAAGTATGCATCGAAGCGGTATAATTGCAGTGTCATGCTCGTTCAGAGGGCTTGTATGGGTTAATGCATCACTATTTTCTCATGATAATGGATTTCAAAATGTTGGCAGCAAAACAATAGAACTCTCCGGTTGTAAATGCTTACCTTCTTTTTCCGTGATTCCAAAATCTCCTCTAGCGGTGGTCGGCCTGTAACCCGAACAAGTTAATATAAACTATTGTAGAACACTATTTCCAATTGAAAACCTTTCATCAAACCTAGATATAGAATATGCTGCCCTGCAGCAGAGTATATGTAAATCGATCATGTGATCATGTGATATTAAAACTTTAACTTTATGCTTCTGATAGTTTTCAACTAAGCACATAAATAAACTAGTTTGGCTTTTATATACGGGATATGAAGTGGAACTAGATTAAAGGCATTGATGTCCTCCAAAAGTATATAATAAAAGAAGGGAAAGAGTTGAAGTTCGATTCCTTTACATGTGAGTAAATTAAACACTTCTTAAAAATTAAGTTCTAGTTATCTTGACTCCATGTAATAATTGTTGTTGTGTTTTATAGTTACATTGGACACATGCTTGTATTATGGTGGTAGATGCCGATTACCGTACATGTACCCGAACAAAGGTATAAAATTCCCTACCCTTTCAATTAGGCATTGCAATGATTAGGTCCAGGCATTGCATTGATTCTATCTTACCGAACCAATGCAATGTCTAACTGATAAGGTAGTAAAATTTTGACTGTTGTATGCGTCTATAAGGTGGTATTTGGCTTATACCGCCATGACACAAGCTTTTGCCCAACATGTATTTACAAAATACAATGTTAATTTTACATATAAAATCAGGATACATTACAAGTTAATTTTAAAAAGTGTCATATTTACTTAAATATAAAGGAAATCGGACTTTAACTCTTTACCTCAATACCTTTTAACCTGGTCATATTTCATACATGTAAGGTCTAATGGATCAGGATCCCCTAAAGTTGTCCTAAATAGCCTCTCGCCCCCTTGAACTTTCATGTTTTTCTTTTGCCTCCTCAAACTTATCTAAGTTTTTCTCTCGAGGGGGCAAAAGGAAAAACTTGAAAATTTAGGGGGCGAGGCGCTACTTAGAGCGACTTCAGGGGTCCTGATGCATTAGGCCTATATGTAATATAAATGCCATATTTATTATGTGTGTAGATGAATATCATTTAAAGCATCAATTTTAAGAGTGCATACAGGCTTAACTTGTTACCTTCATTTGGCAGATTAGCGGGAGCACCACATTCTGCTGCAACTTTAGTGGGCAATCCCTCTTCAAGCTGACGTTTTCTCTTTTTCGAGTCTCCATTATTCAGCATTTCAGGATCAAGTAGGCTGCAAGGAGATAAAACATTGATTAATGTATTATCAAGTCATGATGGAACCATGGGGTCTTTGAATCCAAAACATATAAAGCGTGATAACTTCCCATTACTAAGAATCAATAAAGTTTTGTGCTCTCATTCATGAGAAATCAGCATGTTAAAAATATAAGGAGCTAAGTATGTTTTCACCGTTCACTTTCTCTTGATCCGCCATCATCAATGGCACAGATGAACAGGAAACATATCAAAGGGACATATCAAGTAGTATGTGATGAGAAGGAACCACTAGAGCAAATTCAGTACCTTGTTTTGGGTCTTAAAATCGCTCGTCATCTTCTATGCCCATCTCATTGTCATGGAAAGCATCGATAAAACAGGCCAGAATTAGCAGGTGGAAGATAGCTTCTGAAATTACAGTTAAAAAGTCTAGACATAACAGGTTACTTGACTATACAATATAGGGACCAAAATTAGATATAAACAACTTGATCATACAAGAAACCAAAAAGCTAAACGATTTGTGCATAACATATGATGATCATCAGTCGTTGAAAACCAATAAACTAGTCATTTTAGGCAAATCGAAGTGAAGAGCTGCTTTATGTTCCAAGAATCTGGAAACAAATATTAAACCGTAAATGCATTGTTAATTGGTTCTAAATGGTATGTTGTTCTAGTGATGTCTAATCAAGATTTATGGTTGAAACAAACCATATGCGTGATTAATTTCTTAAGAAACTGTACCATGTAATTGGGACAGTTGGTGTTGGATAGGTGATTAGTGAAGGATTTATTGTCTTTCATTCTTTTGATTGTCAAGTTTCAAGTGAAATCTTTGGAGCATAAGATGAAGCCAATGTGCTCTAAGAACTAGTTGTAAATCTTTGGAGCATAAGATGGAACTGTTTCTAATTACCTATTATTGTGTGGCTTATCCGTTCTGTTAATACTCCATATCTTGCTAACTGGCTCCCATGCGGCTAAATACTTTTCACAAAAGCTCTCTCCTTATGGTATACAAGTCTCAAGGCCTTTATCATCTGATGATAACATACTGTATCGATTTGCATAATTATGTCATATGGCACGAGCATTCCTTGATTAGTTTGATGAATTAGCTGCAGCCAGAAGTCATAAAATTAGTCTGCTTGATGTCCTTTGTTGATCATCTTAACCGGTTTTCCTTGTGGACCATTCGAGCTGATGAATGTAAATGATGCAGGTGCACTAATGACAGCAGGATTAATAAGTTTCAGGCAAGGGAATTCTCTTTCATATATGAAATAAATTTCCTAGCACTTGTACCATCGCGCGTTTCACGGTTTACCTCCAGTCCCACCAAGTCTTCAAATATTCCTACCGTTATCGTGAGTCCACCGGTGACTTACTGGCCGTTCTCGTCGCTACATCACCGGAGCTGTCCTGAAATCTCCATCAACAAATCGATTTTCTCTTTCTATGGTCAGTTTCAAATTTTCAGTTTATGAAGTTTCCCCAAACAATTTAAAATGAGTACTGCACTATTTGATTAAGCAAATCTAACCATGCTATCAAGCAAATAGCTTAAGAAAACAAACAGTATAAAAGTAGCAGTGAAAAGATCCTCAATTAAAAACCCATCACTAACTCCTTGTAACGAAAATGAATTCTTTATATATGAAAATATAGCTCTCAACTTTGTGCATCTCCATGGACAAAATTAGAACTTGAGTTACAGTTGCAAACTTAATCAAACTAAATTATAAGGCTCTAAAATTCTAAGCTGAGGTGAAGAAAATGCAATCAGATTTAAGTCGATTTGATTTAGTTGTAATCTAAGCTAGAAATGTGATCACTGTTGTGGTATAATTGTTCGTTTTATTAAGTGATAACAAGTGTCATATAAATGAATTGATATGTGTTATTGTTTGGTACATTTTGAACTTGATTTACAGTATTAACTTATTTTTTAGAGGAATCGAAACTTTTACATATAAAACTTTCCAGTATTTGTGAAAGCTATGTTGTTGGTAGCACAAAT
>CAOJBJ010250250.1:0-12673 GCA_948291685.1 Euphorbia celastroides
GCTAACGAACTAGTTCAATGCTCGAATAAAGTTTAGATAAACTCATTTCAAAACAAACGTAAAATCGTTTAGTACTTGATTTGATTGTGTTTGAGCTTGACTTGATCTTATAAAAAATTAAACGATTTCAGCATAAACAAAAAATATTTGTTTCCCTGCTTTACATATCAAATTAAATAAAATTGTTAAGCTAGAGAAAGGGAATAAGTCTTCTAGTTTGAGTATTCTTCTAAATAAAAGGGGAATGCACAAGTTTATACCAACATGAAGTCTTTTCACCTACAACGTAGAGGGAACACATCTTTATTATGTAATATGAATAACACTTACTAACTAATGCACTTGATCTTCATTGTTTATAGAGTCCACAATGCACTTGATCTATATAACTGAAATTTTAATTAATAGTTTGAGATTGTCGCAACTTTACAACTTACACATCCTCAACTTTAGAGAATCCTTGTTGGTAAGGTTGTAATGTCTATCTAAATAGAAACCGTTTCTATTTTTCATCCTATAGGGAAAGAAAATCAATAAATAAGTCTTACTAGCTGTGGAATTTATACTTTCAGAGAAAGTTACAGGTAAACTCCAAAAAATGTTAATATGTCATAGATTATTTAAGTTGGAGAAATTACATAGATCCCAAACTTGTTTCAAACTCTCCATATAGCTGGTTCAATTAAGTGTAATATGTGTGCTTTTGAGCAAAGTTTTTGTCAACTAAATCGTTCAAGTAAAACTTGTAATCTCTCTTCCTTTCATCTTCAAGCTCTTTTATATACAATTAATTAAACAACACATATTGAACATTGAATTAGTAGTTAATCAATTAAGCTGCATCTATGTAATTGCATTATAAAAGCTAAGCTAACAGGAGACTAAATTGTTTTTCAGAGACTTCATAAGTAGTATTACATCAAATGAAAAAATGACACGTTTCTTTAAGCATATTATAATCTGTAATTCTTCTCCTTACTCGCACATCTAAGCTTTCCTTTGCGATCACATCGAAGATTTCTTTCTAATTCTTCGAGTACTAGAGTATATTTGTAAGTGAATACTTTAGGATTTTGTAAATCCCCTTAAAGATAACTTTTTCCATTCCTCATTGGCTCAAATGGCTTGTACGACAGCACATTTGCTACTAGCACTATAATTAAAATTTACTTTAACTAGAATCGGGCTGCTAGTGAGTGAGAGCCATATTACTTTGATAAGAGATTCATATTTTAGATCAACATTTTTGGCATTTATAAACTCTACAACATTTTTACTATTTAAGATCGCATGATTTTTTTTTGGTAGGAGAATATGTTTGAAAGTATACACCATGAACATGAAGCATGCCAAAGGTTCCAAATATGGTTGGTTAGACAGTGAAGTTTGACCGAAATAGCATTTCAAACTGCCAAGAAAAGAACCTGAAGACTCTCTTGATAGTCAACAGTCCATGAAAATTAGTATGTTCTTTTTTGATGCATTTTTTTTGTTGGAATTTTTCCAAAAAAAACTTAAATAACAAGCTACTTGTTATTATACATTAAAAGTGGAAATAATATATGGAGCATCTCTCACACCATCTAGAAATTCATATCGATAGTGACTTTTTTCCGCATTGAAGTAAAAAAATAGATAATGTGAAAAAGTAAAAATTGGTGTTAAACATGTGAATCTAATCATGTAAGGTATTATAATGAAAATTCCATGATACATGATATTATTTCCTTGATATAATATAAGAATAATAATATAAATTTAACTAACTATATCAACAACATTATTATTTCTTATTGTAGTAGATTAAACTTTTTGCATTACACTATGTAACAAACAAATATTTTATTTTACATGGGTTAGAGTCTTTATTTACATAAAAATATAAAAGGGCTTCTGCTCAATTATCATACAAAACTACTAGCGGGAGATTAATAAAAGTAAAATCAACGGTAAAAAATTGTTGAACAGACAAAACTGGACAAATCTGGTCAACGTACTAAGTGGTCAGTAGGCTGGAGGTCAGCCCCAATCTCCCCGGCTACCGGCGCCTCCCAGGCCTGAAAACGATTTCCCCCTCCCACAACTCACTTTAATATTATATTTCCATAACCCTTCCATTCTTCTCTCCTCCTATGGATTCTTTGAATCCAATGCATTTGGGTATGTGAGATATTCTGGCTTCTTCAATATCTTTTTTGTTTTTTTGTCTCTTGATCTGTTTCGCTGTGCTCATCGGTGTTTATGGGGTTTTCAAGATTTCGAAGGGTAATACCGTTAGTTTTGAGATTCCGAAGGGTTATACCTTCAGTTATGAAGCGCGGCCGTTGTTTTTGTTCGTAATTCCCACCTTTGTGCTTATTTACGAATTTTGAAGGATGAATGTATGCAAGTTCATGTTACGATATCTATAGTCTCGGAAATAGCCTTCTACAAAGACAATGTTTTATCATGACACTGAATTCCAAAATAACGGTAATTGAAGTTTGCAGTCAAAATTTTGGCCTCTGATTGAATGAACCATCTATTATCTTCTTCTTTTTTTTTTATTTTACCATGCATGCAATACTTTAGGTTGAGATTTTTCTATGCATACATTGCATTAGATTGAGATTTAATTTTTTGATTTTGCTATGCATACATTGCTTTAGGACCTAAATACAAATGGGGAGGAGGACTCAGTTTTGGGAAATTTTAAAGTAATACGTTCAACCCAATGTTTTTGAACATTCTGGATCCAATGGTGCAGTCAAATTTACCAAAAAAAAATCAAAAAATGTGTAGCCATGAAACATATCCGAAAAAGCACAACTTTTCGCCAAAAAAGACATTACTTTTCATCATTTATCCATCCAAAAATTCCATAAAAATGCGAAGCACGAATTTACAAAAAATTACAGCCACCAATTCATCCAAAAACACGAAGGAAAACCCAAAAAATGATCCAAAAAACAATTAGTTTCCCTTTTTCTATATTTACATACATGTTTTTTATAACTTCACTCGAAACCGCAAAACACATAATCCGAAACAAAGAATTTCAGATGATAGGCATAACAAAGACATTCAAGTTTATCATAATTCACTAAATCATCACCGAAACAACAAGTCGCTAATACCAATGAAGGGAAAGAGAGAATTGAACCGGGTAAGGATTCGTACCTTTTTCCATGCCTGAGAACTGAATGACTTGAAGGAAGGATACGGGATCGAAACTAAAACTACGGTGTGTCGAGAATTAGCCATTTTCCACGATTTTGGCATGATTTCCGCGAAGAACAAAATGATGAACGAGTAATAATTGAAAATGAATGAATATCTTTCACTGCCATTAACGCCTATATATGAGGGGAAAAGAATTGAATTCTTCTAGTACAATGTCATACACGTCCTTTAGTGTATATAGGGGAAAAAATTGACAAATTACCTTTTTTGCCCCTCAAGATAATTTCAATTGAAATTAAACCCTTAGACTTATTTAATTCTCAGTTCAATCCAATTACTTAAATTGATTTGGATCTCTTAACTCGAATTGACCCAATCATGAGCGGATAGGTTATTTTCAACATCTCTAAATATTAGTTTCCATGAAAATGTGAAGTATATTGTTCAAGTCATTTGAAAAGTAGAACTTTCACTTAAATCCTCCTTTTTTGTTAATTGCAAACTACTTATGAAGGAGGGAGGGGCTCAATATAAGGAGGGCTCAATACGCGGACGCTTCTGTTCACATACATCCATCCTATCTTACTTTTGTTTTTTTATTGAGATGAAAACGAGTTTAAGTATCTCGTTTTCTGCAAAGGGACTATCATTTGTCAGTTTTCATTCCAAGTATTGTTTTTTGATTTCTCAAAAAACTTGTCAGAAAACGAGTCTCATGTATTCGTTTTCTTTTCAAAATAAAAATGAGGATAACTTCTTCGTTTTTATCCATGGTTAAATTACAATTACATTTGGATATATTCTTTAACCCAACACTCTTTTGTATTTAATTTCATAATAACCATTATTTAGGTCTTCAATTCGAAAATAAATGGTATATTTTTCATAGTTGAATGAGATAACATGATGCGTTGAAAAGGTAGTATAAAAAGAAAAGAAAAGGTAAGAGAGGCAATCGACTAAATTTTCTAGAAAAACTATATAGGTGATTGATGTACTGAGTTGCTTAACATGATATGAAATTATCAATGCTAGTTGATAGAAAAGATAATGTGGGATTTGACACCCACTTGTAGGATCCAACAACTCCCCCATTTCTTCCACCTGCTACTTCAGACTTTCCCGCTCATTTCCAAGTTGAACCTATCGAGCTTTTGAGCTGGTTGTTCCTTGAGGAGGCCTCAAGCTGACCTTGACCAATCTGTGAAGAGGTGGGTTTCCATTGAGGCGG
This sequence comes from Euphorbia celastroides, assembly GCA_948291685.1. Classification (NCBI taxonomy): domain Eukaryota; kingdom Viridiplantae; phylum Streptophyta; class Magnoliopsida; order Malpighiales; family Euphorbiaceae; genus Euphorbia; species Euphorbia celastroides. The sequence goes on from CAOJBJ010250250.1 coordinate 4,394, forward strand.
CATTCCCTTGAGGTGGCATCATTTAGAACTTGAGACAGATTGACATCAAGTGGAGCTTGAGGCGGTTCCGTTTGAGAAGGTTGCAATTCAAGGGGTTGCAACTGAGGCGGCCTCAAGATGTCCTCATCATAATCTCGCCCCGAAATCTTGACTTCTGATATTGGTTGGAGTAGTATTGATTGTATATGATTTTCGGGATACGAACAAACCCGAAATATTCTTTGATTGGATGAGGTTTGAAGATGGAGTTCGATAACATGGCCTGTTATGTTGCTGCAAGTTATACCATACCATTTACAACGATTAACATCATTACTATCCCATGATTCGAGGGGATTCGAAGGGTCTTGGAGTTTGTTTTTGAACTCGAACAAAGCTTCTCTTTCGCTTGGAATGCATCTCGAAAACCCGAAACGGGATAATGCAATGAAGAAGATGAAGAACATTGTGGTTTTCAGTATTGAGTTCACCATGAGTAATGTGGCTTTGTTTAGTGTATGATTAGAGCAAATGAATAAAATGAGGATATAAGTGTGACTGAAAGTCAACTTGTATTGCAGTCAATTGTTGTTTATTTTAGTAAGAAAGTCAACGTGTTTGTATTTTTAATGCATTTAAAGTCAATTTTGGAGGCGATACTTTTTTTTTTCCGAATTCTTCCAAGAAATTTGCTCCACCTATATTTAATTTAATAAAAGAGACCGATCCTTGACATCGGGTGACTACCACGTCATTGTTGTATTGGCACGAGCTTCGCCGAATAGAATTAAACAAAATTGATCTAAAATTATTATAAAATTTTTTATGTCGGTAATAATAGTCATGAAATGAAATCAATTGATCCGATTACATAATTTGTATTTGAATAATAACTGTGTTTAAAACATGTCATTTAACTCGAAAACCGAACCTATATAATTATTAGTTATGTCGAAATCGCCTCGATTTGTCAAAATCCTAATTCTCATCTTTCTTATAGCTTAAACTTGTGAGACAGTACGACGTCGAGTTGGCAGAGTAAATTTTTTGATATTTAAGTTAGAATAAGGTATAATTTTGATAAATAAAGAATAGTGAAAAGAGATTCGTTGTCCCTAAATTAGTGTCCATTTTCTCCCCGTCTTCGATGTTTGGTCATCTATTCTCATTTCTGATCAATCGTTTCTTTCATCCAATTAGATCTTTCATCCCTACGTCTCTAGTTTTTTTTTTTTCTTTATGATAGAACCATTTAATTATAGTGTTCAAGTTGATAAATATATAAACTCAATTGTGGTTTATTATAATGACTTTTTTATGGCATTGCCTTTTGGCCAAGGATGATTTGAATCCAGTCCAAAACCTTTTATATCAAAAGAAATAGCTTTAGTTTAACCGTACAATAATACTTGCAAAATAATTTGAAAAAAGAACAAAAAAAGAGTAAATCAAATGGACTACTACATTGGTTGCCACTAGTTCATAGTTGGCATAATTGAAGCTTCTAGCCTCTTTCTTTTATGTGTTTGTTTCACCTTCATACGCTCTTCAGATAGACAAATGTTCGATGTAATAGTTCGAGGAAATTCCATATAAGGAAGGACTATTTATCTAAAGGAAATCGATATAAGAAAAAATAACTTCACTAATGTGTTGGCTTTAGTCTGTCGGTGATTTAATTTACCGAGACTATCAGAAAGAATAGTAAATCAAAGAGAAACTATTGTTCGAAGTATGTATGATGTCTGACATCAATATGTTGGTAGAATAATGGCTTACCGAACAAAGGGTTAAATCGATAATAAATTTTCAGGACTACAGTTTATAGCGTCTTTCAGCTTGATAATGTATACGAAGTTTAAATAGAAGAAAGAGGTTACTTATCTGCAAAAGTAAAGTTGAACCGGAAGGTAGTAAGCAAAACGAATCAAGTTTACTATGGAAAAGGAGAAGTGGATAGATACATACTGACATTTTTATGAAATTGAAACCGAAAAGGGACTTGTAACCTGGATTGTCACTAACTTAAAACAAATGGAGCATAACTTTCGAATTTCTGAGTGAATTATTCCGAGAACAAAATTCGCATTTCATACTTTTTTAGCTACCGAAAAAATTTTACGTATGAAAATGGAAGTTACATGAAAGTTAAGAGTACTTAATAGTTGTACTTATCTCGCACAACTCCAATAGTAGAGTAACTTTCCAACTACCATTGTAGATTTAGATGCAGATCATTCATTTATCTTTTCGAGTACACATTTTCTTGTAAATCCAATTGATTTGTAATTTCTTTCATTAAGTTCACTTTATTAGTTGAAAATGATTGTCTGATCCAATTGTCCCCGTCCACAAGTTGGAACCATTATTTCCTCACTTGCTCTATCCAAACTAGGAAAACGCATCCAGTTTTATCGAATCAAATCGAACGAACCGTATTGTTTCAATCGAAGTAGTTTTTATATTTAAGAGAGAGTATTTGATAAAAATTATAACAAAATATCGGTTGAAACAATTTGATTCAATTTAGTTTAGTAAAACCGAATGCTCACTCCTAAATTGCAAACATTGAATATAAAATGCTATTATTAAACTGTTCTCAATGATGGAATATTATCCAAAGATTGACTGAAAAAGTTTAAGCACTCATAGTTGCAACTTGCGCCGTCGCATAATTGAACATACCGGTGAATTTGTTTGAAAATTTACCATTTTGTCCCCATAAATTGTATATATAAAATGTTGATTCTTGTCTTAAAATTCCAATGAGATTTTAACATCTGTTGAGTTTAAGGAAAACATTGCCAGAAAAATTCCATTTATAGCTTTTCAACTACGCTAAGTCCGACAAGTGTCTATTACCTCATCGAGAATACAATTTTGAGTTTTCAACTCGTGGTTTTCGTCATTCAACTTCAGGTTTAGGTAAACCAAATTTTCTTTTGTTCTTCTATATGTTCAGTAATTCGAGTTTGATTATAATTGTATGAACTATTTTAATTCTTAAAACCTTTCATCATAACTTCATTTTAACGTAAAAGTTTCTTACAAATATGTACAATATAATCTCATTTTAACGAAAATTCAGATGTAACAATATCATCACGTTGCATAATGAAGTTATTAAAGAATTAAAACTTTAGAATAAGTAATATAATCAAAATATATTCTTCAAAAGAATGTAAAATTCAATATGTTTGTGTCGTGTATACACACTACCTATACAAATACCAATTAAAAAAGTTTCTAGATTATATACGGATCAACTTGAAATTCTTTTACTATCAAAATAAATAATTGTTCGATTATTAAATTAATGATTTTGACATATACAATAAAGAATAGTTACGTCTTCAACTATTCATCCTTCTATTAAAATGATTTAGTCCTTACTCGATATAAAAATTTCACTATCTTTCAAAAATCATAATATTCTTAGAAAAATTCCAGCATTTATTTATTTTTTTTAATACATCTAAGTAAAGTGAATTTGAGTAGTCAGAATAAGATGTTGTGGGCAAGTGTCAACTGTTAAGACCCATATATAACCCTTAAAGACATCTTAAGGGATTAAGAGTTAATCATTAATATAAGGAGTATATTTGCTCATAACCAGGCAATGTGGGATATCCAACACACCCCCCGCACGTCCAAATCGAGTCCCAAACCGGGGCGGGAAATACCGGGTGTCCCAACACGGGCCCAAATCGGGGTTGGCCCAACAATTGTCCATGGCTCTGATACCATGTTAAGACCCATATAGGATATTTCAACACACCCCCCGCACGCCCAAATTTCTTGGTGCGTGAATCATCATCAGGTTATTATCGGGTGTCCCATTATGGACCCATCATGGGGTTCGCCCAACAATTATCCATGACTCTGATACCATGTTAAGGCCCATATATGAAGCACGTTCTTTATTGTCGAATTGTAAACTATTCAAATATTTCTAAATTATATTCATTGAGGAAGCACATGAATTCCTAAACAATGTTATTTCTATATTTTATTATTATTGGTAATATATTATTATTTGTAAATAGTGTTTATTAAAACAACTCTATGATCATTATCATATTTACAATAAATCAATTTTCATTCTAGTTACAACAATGACACTATATCTTGTATTGTAGATTTCATAATCTCCGCCATGGTTTGCTATTCCGACTACAATTCCGGCTACTCGAGTGGTTCCAACTGCGGCGGAAAAACCCATATGAAGGCCAGGAAAATAGTTGAATCAAAGGTTGTTAAGAAGCATTTATGCTCGAATTACGACATGTTATTTGGCACTGAAGATATGATCGAAATAAAAGATTTTATTTATAGGGATGATGTTTTGGAGGGCTATAAAAGAGAAAATGCAATGAAGAATTTGAAGAAAAGAAAAAATAGCGACTGGTCATCAATTATAGATTGTTATGAGTTTTTGAAGATTACATTTGGTCTTAAAATTTGATTAATCTTGATTTGTTTTTTTTTATTTTATCAATCGCCTTAATCTTTTGTAAAACTGGCTTAGAGCGAGTTTCGTACATTTTATTTTTGAATTATGTAGAAAAATTCATAATATATATATATATATATTTCACAATCATATATAAATATAGAAATAGGATAAAGCCGCAATTACAAATTACAAATTTAAATTTGATTATAATTTCTTAAACCATTTAGTTTGATTTATAGCAAACAACTTTATAGAATGACAAGAAAATCAGTGAGTTACAACCGAATTGGTTGCAGAATCTATTTTCCCTTGCAGATGCAATCTGCAACCAGTATTTAGTTGCAAATTCGGTTGCAGTTCACTGATTTTCTTGTAGTTTCGAAAGTCCTAACAAAATTTAATAAAAAGACACCATTATATGCTACAGTGAATTATTTCTTTAAATAAACGAGCCCCGACCTTGTGGTAATCTGGTCAATTCTTTCTGTCATTTGAGGAGTCAAATAATGTTTCCAATCGCCTATCTCACCTTTCCTGAAAAATGATGCATTTGGAAACAGTTTGATATCATCGTGTGCATTTTTTGTACTCTTATTGACATCTAACTTACTCAAAATTTTTAAAACTACAAAGTTTAGAAATATATTTCACTACCCCACTTTTTTCTTCATCCTCGAAAAGAACATGACTCGTTAAGTCAGCTATTTTCTTCGCATAAAAACCAATATCGTTCTTTCAATCTTCATATTTCAAAAACAAAACTCTCTTAGGAAACTCCAAACTCGCTCTCCAGTATCCCAATGCATGATCCCAAAAAAGTCCACAGAATAGATATTCCGTCATGTACCTCCTCAAACGATAGCATGCCAAAGCATTTAGATTCAAAGAAATACAAAGAGATGAAAACATTTTTTGGATCTCGACATATAAAAATAATTCTTGAATTCGAACTCAAGATTGGTTTAGGCAAGAAAGAAAGAGGAACATGGGTAGTGGTCGGTTTCATGGATCTCTAATTTTTCCAAAAGCAAATAACCGTTCCATAAAAAGAACGAGGTCATGTCGTGACTTAGAGAGTAAAGGGAAATGGTAACTCGAACCGCATTGATTCAACTAAATTACTATAATTTTACGAATTACCAAATTGTGGCTACTAATTTATTATTAAATTAGACCCAAATTAGTTTTGATTTGGATTTTATTATAATTTTTTTCAATCCAGTAAAATTCAAAGTGCAAATTTAGTAAAATAATTGAACCAATTTGGTTCGGTTTGATCCGAATAACCGGAATGCTCACCCTCATTATATATTATTTTTTTGGGTTACTTGTCCATTTTGTGATAATCGTCTTATGCTTCGTTGTTTTGCACTGGATTTTTTAAATATTAGTTGGAAACTGTTGTTACTATTTTCATAATGTCTAACGATATGATTAATTAGTCTATAAAAAAAGATACGATTAATTAGTTGGATACTTACTGTTGTATCTAACAATCTTAATTAATTGTTGTATCTAATAATCTTAATTAACCACTTGGCCAGCTTTTCAAACTGTTGTGTCTATAATGTGAATTAATTAATTTTTTTGTGTAATCTTAATTAATCATACACGTCGTGTATATTAATCATAAATCGTTACTTTGTACTGAATTAGTTAGTCGTGGTTCATTTTCATGGGTCATAAAAGAGATTTGGCTTTTCGGTTTTCGGTCCTTTTACTTATTCAAAAATTGTACTATGTAAATGACTTGGGATAATCACATTTGTGGTTACTCAATATGTTTTATAGGTTAAGGCTGAAGGGGTGATAGAAGTTGTGTGAAACAGCCTTTTAAATCCTTTGGGTAGGAGTGAGCAAATTCGATTCAACCGGACTAAACCGAGCTGAACTAAATTACTTCAACTAAATTACCGATTTGATTATAATTTTACGAATTACTAAATTTTTATTATTAATTTATTTTAAAAACTGACTCAAATTAAGTTTGATTCGGATTTTGTTAAAGTTGAGCAAATTCAGTTTAACCGGACCGAACCAAATTAATTTATTTGGTTTGCAAACCAAATTGCTTCAACCAAATTACCAATTTGATAATAATTTTAAGAATTACCAAATTTTTATTATTAATTTTTTTATGAAAACCGACTCAAATTAAGTTTGATTCGGATTTTGTTATAATTTTTATTCGATTTGATTAATCTTAAAATACAAATTCAGTAAATTGGTTGAACTAATTCCGTTCGGTTAGATAGAATAACCCGAATGTATGGTAGTTGCCATTTTTGCCCCTTTCTATTTTCTCCATTTCAAAAAAAATTGGTTAATAGTCAATGGTGTCAAAGATAAATATTCCAATGGTTAGATGTTGACTTTCGGTTAGATTACTTTTATTCCTATTTAACATTTAGTTGGAGCAGTTTGCAATTGCATGCAATGGACCAAAACACGTGTCTACTCACTCTGAATACAAAGGATGAAAAAGTGAGTAAGAGAAGTGAAATAGTGAAATGGGTAATGAAGATAACGATTTCCTTATTTTTCATTTTGTGGATTTCTATTACTTTCTTGTATCCACTTGAATCTGCTGAAGCTTGGATTGAAGCTTGGACTGATGCTACTTCTACTTCTTTTCTTGGATTCACAGGTTCCCCATTCTCATTTTCTTTCTTGCTTCTAACTATAATGCTTAATAGGTTATAAAAGTTGGACCGGACCGACCGGTTGAACTGGTAAAACCGTGAACCGGAGCAAATACCGGTCCAGTTCACAAAAAATCATGGTATTTAAGGATATCGGTCGTTGCCGTAAAATCGGCAAAATACTGGCAAAACCCGGTTTATAAAAAATAATAATCCGGTAAAACCATTCATTATATTGGTTGTATTGATAATATTGCGTACCTGTTGCTTGACCAGTTTGATGTCCGATATGATTCCAATAATATTGGTTAGCCTGGTGCTCTGAAAGGGTTCTGCCTTCATTTCAAACTGCGAAAATGCTCTTTAATTTTAAAAATGTATTATTTTATTCTTAAATATCACATGTTAGTTTATGCTACACATATCATTAAGTTTGTGAGCTAGCACATTTTGTCTAGTTAAAGGCCACAAGTTGGAACAATTTTGCAAGTCAAAAAAGGTAGAACCTTTTCAAAATTCAACGAGATAGAAGACTTTTCGAATTATATTTTAAGGGGTTAATAATGTATTTAGCAGGAAAAGAAAAAACTATAATAATAATAATAATAATACTAATAAATGATGTAGTTGGATATCTCATGTAATTGGCTAACAGCATGAAATGCTCCTTAATGATAAAATTTGGTTAATCTATTTTTTGAGTTACATGTGGATGTTAGTTGATGAATTTAATTGTGATTTTGATATTAAATAATTCCCATATGCAGGGAGTGTTTTTATTTTATTCAGTGGTCCTCTCATTGTGATTTCACTGATATCCGTTCTGTACTTTGTCATTTATTCCGATGAAAGCCACCTAAAAATGTAAGTTAGTTTCTCTTACCTAACTATTGTTGCTTATTTATTAGTTATTGGTGAAGATATATAACATGTAGATGTGGAAATTTCTGTCTTAAAAAAATATACCAAGTTATAAATAACATTTAGCCCTACAAACACTTTGTCCTTTGAGTTGAAAGTTGAGTAACAAGTGACTAAGGTTTTTATTTGGTTGACTAGTAGCTGTTGAATACAAAAATACAAATATATATATATATATATATATATATATATATATATATATATATATATATATATATATATATTTTTAAAAATAGGGGTGGGGTGAGGGGTTTATATATTTTTTTTTTTATTATATATATA
>CAOJBJ010250382.1:0-12623 GCA_948291685.1 Euphorbia celastroides
ATGGTGTCCATGGAACTCATAACTTTTTGTTACGCTTAATACATCCGGATTTCTCTGAACTTGTTTATTTTTTTGTCAGACCTCTTTGAACTTTTAAAAGTTTCTCTCACCCCTGAACTTTTTAAAAGTTTTTCTCGCCTCCTTTAAAAAACTTTCAAAAGTTTCTTACACCCCGTTGGTGCCACGTGTCAACTTTTTAATTGGATGACATATTTAAAAAATCAAACCAATCAGAAGTCGACACGTGGCACCTAAGGGGTGAGAGAAACTTTTGAAAGTTTTTGAAGGGGGCAAAAGAAACTTTTAAAAAGTTTAGGGAGCGAGAAAAAATTTTAAAAATTCAAATTAGCCAGACAAAAAAAGGATAAGTTCAAGATGTCCGGATACATCCGGCCTAATTACATTAGTTCATTTCATTAATTAATGTTTTGGAACCCATTAAAAATGGCTGGTGGACCCCACACTTAAAAAGTTTTTTCCTTTGTTTCTTTCCAAAGGAAATTTTTTTAGATATAATTATGATTAGATCAAGTTTTAGGCTATCAATTCATACTTAAAAAAAGAGTAAATTTAGTTATTAAAAACGGTATGCATCATATTTTTAAATAATTGAAGCCAAACTTAAATTGAATTTCTCGCAAAATATAAAATAATTGAAGTTTCTGTGTTTTTTCGAACTACATTTTCCCCCCAATTTTGAAGTTTTTTTTCCTGTTCATTAACCCCCATAATATAAACAAACTTCAACTAATAGTCTACTTCTATAGCTTGGATAAAAGTAAGGGTCTGTTTGACATTACTGTCAGAGCTATTGTCCCTAAAAGTTGGTATCACAAACTTTTCATACAATATCATTTTTTCGATTTTGACAGTGCATTTTGATCATTTATATCAAAAAATTGATCACTGTCAAAACAACTTTCCCAAAACTATAATCTGCTGCTTTTAGGAAAAACTTCAAAATGTAGCTTTTAGGAAAAACAGCTCCAAACAGACTCTAAATATAATTTGATTTAGATAATAGATTAAAATTACAAATATTTTAATTAAGACGCTCTTAATAGTATTGAATTGAATTTCTTTTATATATGTTTCAAGTAATAATTCTATTGTATAAGTACATGCGGATCCCACAAAAAATTATTTCTGGATTCACTATTACTGGGAATAGCGCATCAAAATCATCCTTAAATTGGTAACTTTTGTCAGTTGATATCCCCAACTTTCAAATGTTTCACTTTTCTCCTTTAACTTGGCAAAATGTTTCACTTTCCCTCTCAATGCCACGTGTCAACTTCTAGTTGGTTAAAGAAAAATCAGAAAAATAAAATCCTCAACAACAGCCAATTGAACGAGTCCTCGCGGTATTCTGCCATGTTTAGCGTAAAACTTATGATTTTGCACTTTACAATTATTAAGAATCTGTTGAGTTTGCAAGATTCAGAGATACCTTTGTAACAACGAAAGTGGGATCTTACATCCAGCGAGAACTTTTGGATCTCCTCCGAGAGGACAAAATTCCAATACATCAGTCAATACAAAGTCTTTAAAATTAGCGTGTGTTGCTAATCTAACCCATGGCCATCTTCCTGCAAGCAGGTGCTCATCTACGTACGATTAGCAAAAACAAGTTAATTTTTCCTATATAACAGCTAAAATTCAGAGAAAAAGTGTGACCTGTAGGTGCTTTCCAATGGCAATAAACGGTTGAACGTCTCCTCTCGTTCCAACAATTAGCATCACTATTTACAACTATGCAAGGAAGGGATATTAGGAAGCTCAGATGTGTAAACCGGTTCCTCATATTTTGGAATATATTATCTTTTCACATTTTATTCCTTTTATTGTCTCTCACAGTTTTGCTTTTAAGAGCCAAGTATTTAGCAGCTGAAAAGCATCTGTTTGTTGGGCATTTTCTTGTCTATTAAACGTGTATCTCAGCAGCTTATCATGTCTCTAATATCAGCTTTTTTATTCTTCTTTCATTCATTCTAAGTTTTATTTCTTTCAATTAAGAATCGTCTAATGACTGAGTTATCAATTGTGAGGTTTGTATTCGAGGTTTGTATTCATATATATGCAACCTTTATTGTCACTAGTTCTTGTTTTTGATGAACTTTTACCTAATTACGTTGACTCTATAGCTTAAGCACTCTAATGGAATGTTAATTTGATTTTTTTCCATTTATTAACGTGTAATGTTACTAATTTTTGTATAACATTTTTACACTATTTATTTATACATATTATACCGATTTCATCTTGGTATAATAACTCTCCACTATTTATATAAAGTATTATACTGGTTTTCATTGACTATAATTTATAGAAGTACTATACTGATTTTCATTTTGGTATAATATTTTTATATTATTAATATAAAAAATATTTTACTAATTTCATTTTGGTATTATACTTTTGTATTGCATGTATGAAAGTATCATAGTGTAAAACTATTATACTTTATTTATCAATGGTATAATAGTTTTATAATTATAGTGAAAACTGTTATACCTTTTTAAATTTTGGTATGCTATTTTTATATGAAAAGTAAAAAGTGTTATAATTATAAAATTGGTATACATTTTTTATAATTATAGTACAAAAGTGTTATACTTTATTTAACAATAGTAAATATTTTTGTAATTAGTGTGTGCAAGTGTTATAATTTATTTAACAATGGTATAATATTTTTATAATTATAATGCACAATTGTTATACTTTTTCAATTTTGGTGTATTATTTTTATATCAAAAGTAAAGAATGTTATATTATAAAATCGATATAATGGTTTTGTAATTGTAATACAAAAGTGTTATACTTTATTTAACAATGGTATATTATTTTTGTAATTGTTGTGCGAAGGTGTTATACCTTTTAAAATTTTGGTTTACCTTGTTATATTAAAAGTAAAAAGTGTTGTACTAAAATTAAAAATTAATACATCGATTTCATATAAAAAGTAAAAATTGATACATAAAATAACTGATATAATGATTGTATACCATATATATAAAATTGTTATACCAAAATTAAAATTATTATACCGATATTAATTTTGGTATAACAATTTGAAGTGAAACAAAAGTTCATAAAAAATATATCAATATGGACCTTTTTTAAAGTTGAAAATATAACGAACAAAATATTTTAAAGAATCGTGTAAAAAAAATTTACAGTTTGAGAGATATGGTCATTTAAAATTTGAAAATTTAAATCAATTAAAAGAGAGAGAGTGGGGACCACTCAAGTTGTAAGGAAGCCCCTTGTTGAACAAGTCTCGTTGATGCACGAAGCCCACTGACTTCCCAGCTCGCTGAAGGTTGAAGTTTAGCTCTAGTTTAAGCTTGCTCAGCAAATGGAGTCTCGCAGATAAGCAATTGGAGAAAATCACTGATGAAATATGGCGCTGACAAGATAGCGCCTATCAAGGAAGCCTTAGTCAATTCAAAAAGTTAGTTTGTCTTATTGACAACTAATCAATTCCGACAAAAAGGCAAATCTAACATAGTATGGCGAAAACCAGGGAAAGGACAAAAGGCGCACATTTGACACAGTGGCGCGCAGTACCTACTGCCATGAAAGCTGTCAAAAATTGTGCAGAGCCAAACAAATTGCGATAGCAACCTCAAATTCCTCAATTTCAAACCAACAGATTGTCGAAGAAGTTTTCATCAAGGTCTAATTTTTGGATTAAAGGGAGCTCTGTATTTAAACGGTAAAATCCCTAATCTCGGATTAGAAATTCCAACCGTTAGAGGATTTCAACGGCTACTTTCAGAGTTCAACTATAAAAGGATGAAGACTTGAAGGTAAAAATTATTAAGAAAATTACTAAAACCGAAATTCTACCAAAATCAAAGCTTAAGTAATTTTCGAAAAATCTTTCACTCTATTTCAAAAAATCATTTTCTTTCAAATATAGACTAGACTGATTGGAGAGGGTATCCAATTAGTGGGTTATATTTTAGGTTGTGGAGGAGGAAACTCTGTAACTGGTACAACTCTGTAAGAAGGCTTCTCCGCCGATAAGGAGTCACTAGTGGATTTAATCTCGGAGAGAGTATCCGGGGATTGGATGTAGGCACAAGTTGCTGAATCAGGATAAAAATCACTGAGTGAAGAATTTCCTTATCCTTATCTCTTTAATTTTTATACTCTTTATATTTGATCACCAGCACGCTCATATAACCTGACCATCAGCGGGAACTGCTTCGCTGATTGATTTTTTCACTTAGCGAAAAAGTTACCTCAGAAATACCTTTGTTTTGCTGAGTCTCAGCGGGGTAAATTTAAAACGATTTAAATTTTATACTATAACTAAAAAGTCATTCACTCCCCGCCTCTGACACGTGTTAATTAGCCTAAAAAGACCTACACCCCTCATACTCAAATTCACGTTAAAGTGTAACAAAGGGGTCAAATTATGATTTAATGTTTTCTTAAACCAAAATTAAAAACACATATAATTATTCTAGTACCTACTACAATTTTCCTAATCAATTTTTTGATGCAGTATCATGTGGGCCTATAAATATACTTTTAAATAGTTTCATAATTTACATGATTGACGTAAGTGATACAAAATAATCATATATAATATAGGTTTAAAAACTTTTGAAAATAAATTAGGATAATTGTAGTAATTACTATGTAGAGGGTTGTGTTTATAGTTTTATTATGAAGGAGTAAGATATTTATAAAAATACTACATTTTGTTGAAAAAATACTAGATTTGAGTTCTCCTTGTTTTTGGGTGATTCCCACTAGCTCTCTCCTAATTAATTTTATTTTTCAAAATTTAAACGGCCATGTCTTTCAAACCATTGATTTTTTTTACACGATTCTTTAGAATATTTTGTTCGTTATATTTATATTTTTAAAACAAGATCCATGATGATATACTTTTGATGAACTTCTTTTTTTTTTCATTTCAAATTATTATCCCAAAAAGGTATAAGTCTTATACCGATTTCAAAAAAGGTATAAGACTTTTATACAATCATTCTAAAAATCTTATATCGATTTAGTATAATGGTCAAAATGTAATTTTCAAACCTAAAAATCCATTTACCCTAACCCTAACCCATTTACCCGTTACTTTGACCCAAATAACCATAAACCCTTATCCTTAACCCTAGCGTACCCAATCTCGCCGCCGGCGCCGGCAAACCGCGATTTCAATGAAATTTCACCGAGAAATTGCGGCTCTTCGCCCGGGAGAAGTAACCGCCGCAGTTTTCGCCACCTTCATTGTCGTTCAGTCGCCGTTATATCCATTTCGTCGGAAATACGTAAATTCGGCGAAAAAATTCCAATCTCCACCAGATCTCACTCTCCATCTTCCGAATCTCTTCGTCCTGCCGCTAGATCTATTCATTTTGTGACTACATTGTCGTTCTTCATCCCAGCGTCCCCGGTTGCTCAAGTCGTCGTTTCTCATATTTTCACCAAAAAATTGTGAATATGGCGAATAAACTCCAAACTCCACCGGATCTCGACCCCCCTCTACCGGATCTCGTCGTCCTGCCACCGTCTGAATGTCGTCGCCTTACCTCAGCTCATCATCCTGCCGCAGGAACTCGCCGTACCGTCGCCAGCCCGCTCCTCCCACTAAAACTTGAAATCTCGTAAAACTTTAATTATTTTACTTACTTTCATACTTTCTTACAATTTGTTGTAGGTAGATCCAAGATTGGGGTGATTTCCCCGTAATTGTATGATTTGCCCTTAAATTAAGTACTTAATGTTGATTGTTTTTTCAAATGTCCTCCTAAATTTGTCAGAGTCAAAGCAAACCCTTACAATTAATAAATATGTACACATCGGTTTTTTGAAGTTGAAAAAAAACGCACGTCAACCACTAAGTGACACATGTCACAATACGAATGAGGAGAAAAATATAAAAAATTTGGTATATCTAAAAAGTTAAACCAATCACAATGTGACACGTGACACTGAATAGGCTAAAGTGACTATTTTACCAACTTTAACGGGCTATGTTTAACGTTTGCAATTTCAACAAAGTATTTGAAAATAGTATCAATTTTAGGGGGCAAATATGCATTTAGCTAAAAAAATTAATAATTGAGATAAGAACCCAAAATTTTGTCACAAAATCAATAATTTGTCAAGATATTTACTATTTGATTTTGATTATCTATTTGATTCCTTGTTTCAATAAGGTATTTACTTAGTTTTGTTTGACATTGCTGTCAGAGCTGCTGTCCCTAAAAGTTGGTATCACAAACTTTTCATACAATATCATTTTTTCGATTTTGACTGTGCATTTTGATCATTTATATCAAAAAGTTGAAAACTGCCAAAACAGCTTTCCCAAAATTATAATCTGCTGCTTTTAGAAAAAAGCTTCAAAATGTAACTTTTAACGAAAATAGTCCCAAACAGGCCTTAAATAATTAATAAATCACCGTTAATTAACCTGATTTTATACAGTAGTAAACAATAATGGCCATTAATGAAACATTTTATTTCCCAAAGAATCCCAACTTTTCACCTTTCCAATGAAATAACTTAGTCATCACCTGTAATGAATACTCGGCTGTTGAGAGGCCTAGGCAATGGACTTACTTGCCTATGCAGTTGGGCTGGGCCTGGGTCCATCTCTACAACAAAAAATTTGCATTGGATTTGTAAGCTTTGGACTTTATTTTATAAAGGATTTACTCACTCGAATGAGAATGATACGTACTTGGAAACAAAAATTGGAAGATCATTTTGTCCTAGTTCCACCAGTTTGGTTCCCACTAAATTAGTTGTTTTTTTTTTGTTTACATAGTGTTTGTAGTTGACATAAAATATAGAATGAACGATTTGAGATTGTGATAATGTAGCGATACCAAAATGTAATATAAAACAGAATTTGGTGTTTGTACTTTGTAGCGTCGCAATGTCAAAAGAACTAGTTTCAAGCAAAACGACGTCGTTCTGAGGGTACGTTCTTCTATAGCTCCTCCCTTCCCCTATTAGTTTAACCTCGAATTGCCGCTAATTTCATTCTTTGCTTTTGGCTCTCTCAATTGGCGAATTTCAACCTTGCATCCAGGTACTGTTTATGCAAATTCACCTTCTTCTTCTCAATAGTCGCTTTTATTCTTATTAATTTTTCCGTTACCTTTCAACAAATTAGGGCCTTTTCTGACTAATTGGATCCCTAATTCTGCTGATCTTATAGTTTAACAAACACAAGAAACAAGTTTCGGCATTATTAGTTATGGGCCATGTTTATCATGAGCAGCGAAGACGATTATTGGTTGCTTTACTGTTGTTCATTGGCTCTATTGCAAATTACAGTGTTCTTGAATTCAGTAGATTTTGGATTATTTAATTCTAGATAGCATGATGTTTTTGTTCCCGAGTAGTTGAAACTTGTTATCAGAAAAGTTAATTTCTTACTTTAATACCCTAATCTGGATCAAATGGATTTATATGATGCCCTACAGAGAAAAATGTGTTGGCAAACAGGTCAATATCTGAAGAAATTAGGTAGATTTCGAACATATTGGAACTAACAATCATACTTGTTGATGCTGGGTTAGGATGCATGATTCATATCAATGTGTATCACTACCTCTGCGGAATGATTGATAGAAAAAGAGGATATGGAATTGGATCTAAATGAAGAACCACGGAACGGATCCATGTTTGGATTGCAAACTCTGCTGAGTGAACTGGAAACTGCCCATGGATGTATCGAGGAACGCATTAGGCAGCTTGAAGCAGTGATTTCTAGGGCTACACAACGCCACATATGGAGACAAAATCATACCCCACTTCAAGCTACAGCCTCTCAAGTTCAACCGGTTTCTGTTGTTCCAATCCAAGGAAGGAATTCTGAAGCAAGGGAAACTGTGAAAAAGAACAACACAAACCTGATAGCCAATGCGCTTAGCAGAGAGACAGATTTGGAAAAGACCAACAAAGGTAAGGAGGGCTTCTTCGACTGCAATATATGCCTGGAGATGGCAAGAGATCCCATTTTGACCTCTTGTGGCCACCTGTTTTGCTGGCCATGCTTCTATTCTTGCTCATATATTGGTCTTTCAGAGATGAAAGAGTGCCCGGTTTGTATGGAAAATATTATGGATAAAGGCATTATTCCAATCTATGGTAATGGAAATGTTTCCAGTAACCAGAAAACGAGGTTTGAAGAGTCGGGTTTAATGGTTCCCCCTAGGCCTAGTGCGCACAGAATTGAAGGTCTAAGGCAGAGATTATTGGCCCCTGGAGGAATGTCTCCTCTGACTTTTCCGAGCTTTCAGCTGCGTAGTATAATTGCTGCAGGAGAACCGAGATCTCAGTCCCTAAATAGTGAAAATATTCCCGAAAGATCCTGGAATGTCGATCATGTTAGAAATCAGTTAATGCGTTCTGTATTGGACCGATCAGCATCATTTTCCTCTCTGTCAAATGCCCTCAACTCTGCAATGAGTTCTGTAAATTCTGCGGTGAGTTCTGCAGCAAGACTAATTCAGGATCTTGAGGCCTCTATCAACAGCCATCAAACAACAACAATCAGTTGGCAATCTTCAGTTGATGTTGACAGGGATTCATTTTCGAGCATTGCTGCTGTTATTCAGCAAGACAGCCAAACTCTGAACAGTGCTGCTGATGTTGACTCTACTGTGTCATCAAACAGTGATGCTGTTATGCCTGTTTCTTCGCCTTCTTCTACAAGGGCTGAACTCTCGAGAGTTGCACAAGTTTCCACTAGTTTACAAATCAATTCAACTACGCCAAATTCATCGTCATCCAGAAGAAGACGTGGAGTTCCCATGAATTCAGATCGCCCCGAGATTCTACAAGGAGAAGATTGATGTGAAATATGCCTGATATTTTGTTGTCTTAATGTCGTTTGTTTCAGCTAATAGTTTGGCCTTTCAGACTTAGTATGTTAGGCTATCAATATACTCTAGTAGACGCATTATAGTAATGATAGTTCATAGTGGTGAAAGAACTCGGGTTTTTGGTTTCAAAAACCCTATCTTTGCAACCTTTAAGTTGGCAAGTGTATGAAATGCTGCTACTTTGTTTGTTTCTGTTCATTATCTGTTTTGATTTTTCTACTGACTGCTAAACTATTTGTGGCTTTTGAATCTGTAATGGAAGTGCTAGCGTGTTGTGTTTCTTTCAGGTGATGTTTTTTTTTCTTGTCCTGTATTATATAGAGTATCTTGATCAATGTTGGACCCGCTTTATCCTCTTTCTTTTCTAACTTACTTTTTCATTTAATTCAGTTCCTTTAAGTTGGAATAAAAGTCCTTTTTCAGCGTTAAATAATTTTAAACTATAATGTCATGTAATTTTGATTAGTTTCATATATGTTTTATGAAAAATGTCAACTTCAGAGATGAATTTATGTGATTGGCCAATTTCAAATAAGTTTCATTCATTAAAATTTCACTAACTATCATTCATTTTAGTTTAGTTTCAGTATTGTCATACTCCACTCATTCCAAAAGAACAGGCTATCGATTTTTCTAAAAAAACAGTATACTCCATGTTCAGTCCAGTATTTGAATTTTTAGGGACTCTATATTTAGAGTTGTAGGGTGTGTTTGGAACTGTTAATTTGGAAAAATTCAATTCATCAAATTTTCATATATAATTCAAAAACCGTGTACAAAAAATGAAATGAATTGAATACTCTCAAAAATTATAATTCCAAAAAGGGATTATTTAAGCAATGGAAATCTTAGTATATCAAATAAACTTAAAACATGAAAATTATAAGTTATATCATTGTTGTTGCATATGATTGTATGTCATATGTAAAAAATGTGTCATGATTATGTATGATAGTCACAGTATATGAAAAAATTTCGTTTTACAGTTGTGTATGTTTTTTCTAAATTCTCTCGATGATGGATAATGATAAAGAATGTGATACTTCCAATCATAAGGTTTTTTAAATGCCATAAACTATGTAATAATTCATTGATTTTTTTTATTATGGATCAAATCATAAGTATCTATAGATTAAAAAGAAATCTGATGATGAATACACGCAAGTGCTCATCATTCACTTTAATTACACAAGTTTGGCCAATAATGATGCCTCGTCACAATGGTTTTTTTTTCCTATTGTCGCTTCAATAATAACCATATATGATATAAGGAAATTAGCACCAAATTCACAAGTTGGGTGGGGACTTAGACCAACTTCTAGGTCATGACAACTTCAGTTTTTACCTTCTAGGGTTAAGACATTTGCCGCGAATGCATAACATTTTCTAGTTATAAGAATAGACTAAAAATCTTAGCCACATATATGATTAAAGAACACGTATACTTCATTACAACACATTAACACAAATGTTGTTATCTACCCCTGTGATGTATAATCAAACAAAAATCCATTATAAATTTTATCAAAGGACCATAAATATTCTAGCAGCAATGAAGTATATATATATATTCTTAGAGTTTAGCAAAATTTTCCTAAGAAAGGAACTACTTGATTAAATTGGATAATTGTGTTCACTAGTTCAAGCTAAACCATAACATAGTGATTTATTTTGAAATTTACAAGATTTGGGGTGGAGCCTATCCAATATTGGGACTAGTAATGAACAAACAAATTGATTATGGATCTAAGGGATGCCATCTAGTTTGTCAGAGTATATGAATCAAAACTGTTATTATTAAGCTTAATATATTTATATTTGTTTGTGTTTGATTAAAATAGCCAACTGTTTTTTATTTCAACTTTGAGTTGTTCCTTTAACCTCTTTATCATGGTAAGGTCACACTAGTTTAGTAGTTTACTTCCTTAAATTCTCATGTAAGCTTCTAATTGGAGATAGAAAATGGGAGGACGACATTTTCAAAAATTCTAAATTAACGAAAAGTTGATCATATATATCATTTAAATGACAATCTAATGCATTTTTGTCAAGATAAGAGGTAAAAAAAATGGAAAGTATAGAGAAAGAGAGTTATATGGATCAATTACATGGATAAAGATATATTTAGCTTTATCATAATGAACTTCTACGTAAATGATACTTAAAATGAAGAAAACATCATTGATAGTATTATCAGCAAAAATTGACTGAGTTCAGACGGCTAGCCAACCGCCTCAACCAAGCTAAGTGTGGCTTATCGGGGAGCGCCAAATAAAGCTTAACAGACAATGAAAGATAACAAGAGACGGCTCAAGGCGGCCATGTCAGTTGAGCCGGTGACGTAATAAAAAGGAAGTTTGTTGTTTAGGCAGCATAGACTCCTAGTCCGTAAAGGATACAAATTTCCTTGTTCGGCAAGGAAAAGACATTAATTAAGTTCTAATGAGGAACTAACTCCGAAATAAGCGGAGAAGAGCCTGAATAGCCGAATCCTAGTGAGATTCGGATTTTCCAAACAAGGGGAGATCAATGCTTATAAATACCCAATAGCCTAAGGTAAAGAGGTACGATATTCTAAAACCCTTTTACTCTGCAACTTACACCTCTCAAACCCTTTACTGACTTAGGCATCGGAGAGTCCCCCAAAGGGCACCCCTTGGTCCTAACCTTTGTGTTTGTAGGTGATCAACGACGATCGGAGTTGGAACTTGCGGTGGCTAGAAGATGATTTTAATTACAAAATCATCAATTGGTACGGTGAGCATGGACTCATATCTCATTGTTTACCGAGATTTAAAGTCCATCGTTTTTTAATTCAGACACAGTTTGAATCCCCTAACCTTTTGACGGCAATAATGGCGCCGGAAGGCAACAACGATAGAGTTGACGGTCACCTTTCCGAAGCAAGTGACGGTGAAGAAGGCGTGGAGTGCAACAACTCCACTCGTGCGTCGGCGCAAGATCCGCCGTTGTTTCTTTGTGGTGAAGTGACACCTTCAACATTCATAACACCGCCGCCATTGTTGGCTGGGGTTATGGATCCCATCGCAGAGCTAACTGCAACGTATGGGATGACTGATGGGCTCTGAGTGGAAGCTTAAACTTAACACTAGCAGTCACACAACTAAGGCAGTGTACCTATCGTTGACAAGTTATAGTTCTGGTTTTGTCCAGGTTATCGTTCCTCAGGAAAAGTAACAAACTACCAAGATACTCGGGATCTTTCTAAGTTTGAACTAACACTAAAGGGATTTTTAAGATTAATCTACTCCTAAACTATCCTAATCTAATGATCAATCAACCAACTAATCTGTTATGCTCTTCGGGATTATAGGAGTGAGTGGCGGTTCTAACTTGATTAAGGAATATAATGGAGATGGCGCTTGTTAATTCAACAAGGATTAATGAACTCAACCTGAATGTTATAATTCCAAAATCGTTATCAAGCAAATATGCATAAGCTACCTTAGGTTTTTCAAGCACTTAACCTAATAATCCTTGATTAGAGGTAGGTTAACTCATCAATTCAGAAAATAAGGTTACTTATATTCCGCAGGGTCGTCAATCCTAATGGTTGCCTAGGGTTCAATTTAGGTCATAACACAAATATGAATCGAAGTGATATAAAACTTTGTTGGACTTACTTAAATTACAAGAAAACTCAATTGAATAGAATAACAATCAACATATAAATTCAATCAACCAAAGTTTCATAAATCAAACGGGAAAGGATTACAATGTATTCAACCGTTCAAA
>CAOJBJ010250488.1:0-21594 GCA_948291685.1 Euphorbia celastroides
ATGTAGCTCGAATGGTGGAAGATGGGTCGAGTCTGCGTGGATTTGGCATTCGTGACATTTCTTGACTTCCTTGATACAATCGGCTTGTAGATTGAGCCAAAAGTACCCTTGTTGTAAGATCTTCTTAGCCGGGGCCATTCCATTCATGTGTGGACCCTAGGAACCACTATGTAGCTTCTTCATGATTGTCGTAGCTTCTTCTTCATTAAGGCATCTAAGGAGAACACCATTGATAGTGCGTTTGAACAGTTTTCCTTCAAATACTCTATACTCGGAGGCTAATCTTCTCAAAGTGCATTTGTCTGAACTAGTGGGTCCCTCAGGATATTTTCCATCACTGAAGTTGAGAATGTCAGAATACCATGGTCGTGTTGCTTCAGTGATTTCAACTACGATACGAGTTGTGTGACAAGGATATCAAGCTACTTCGACCACTAGTGGTTTCATGAGGCGTTCTTGAGATTCTTCCCACATAGAGGAAAGAGTGACTAAAGCATCGGCCATTTGGTTTTTATCTCGGGGTACATGCTTGAACTCACACTTCTCGAATGCCTTGAACTTCTCCCAAATTAAATCAATGTTGGGGTGTAGTGACTCTTCTTTGATTACCCCATCTCTACTAACTTGGCGGATAACTAGTGTTGAATCGCTAATGATTAGGGCCTCCTTTGCCCCTAGAATTGAAAATGGTGCAAGTCTAAAGATGTAAGCTTCGTATTCAACTCCGTTGTTGGTGACTTCAAATTCTAACCGTTTGGCTAAAGGAAAGATCTCTTAGTCATGTGTGACAACTATAAATCCAATTCCCGCACCTTTATTGTTTACAGCTCCATCAAAATGAATATTCCATGTCCTCCTTTCTTGCTCCATCATTGTAAGTTGTACATCAAAGAACTCGAGAGTTTCGGGGAGCGCGGGTCCCAATGGTTGATTAGTAAGAAATTTAGCCATAGCTCATCCCTTGATCACCTTCTTGGTCACATACTCTAGGTCGAACTCAGAGAGGAGCAGTAGCCATCTAGACAACTTTTCCTCCAAGGCTGAAGCTTCATAGAGATAATTTCAAAGGATCAACCTTAGCCACTGCTTGGATGTGGTAAGATTGGAAGTAATGTCTCAACTTTTTGGTGAGCCAAACCATGGTAGCACAAATTTTCTCAACTATCATGTATCGGGCTTCATAGTCAAGTAGTTTTTTTTGCTTAGGTACTAGATGGCGTGCTCTTTCTTGTCATCTTATTCTTACACCAACATTGCTCCCACAGATCTTTCCTCAATTACCAAGTACAAAATGGGAGGCTTTCTCAGAATTGGCAGTTTTAGCACTGGTGGATTCATCAAGTAGGCTTTAATTCTCTCGAACACTTCTTGACACTATTCATTCCATTCAACAGGTTGATTCTTCTTTCACAGCTTGAATATGGGTTCACACAGTTGTAAGCGGGTGAACCTTCTCTTCCCTCCCCTCAGCCTCTCAGTCTTTGAGAGTTGCCTAAAACTTGTACGGGCGAGAAAAGGTTTGAAAAGGATTTGCTACCACGAACCTAGAGGGCGGGCAAGGGTTTCCTATCACGATACGTTCTCACAGTGGGAAGGAGATCTTACGTCAAAATCAAACATGTGGCTCAGATATCAAGGTCTGGATACCTTGTATCTCACATTAAAAAGACATTGGGTCGGCTATGATATGCCAAAACATTTGGTTTAAAAGAGAGCGGAAAAATCATCACTTAATAGCGAATTGTTTTCATAAAGACATTTTGCAGTCGCTACCTGGTTCAGCTCATAACCAAGAATTAACAGAGAAACAGGTTCACGTAAAAGGTTTACTTATGACATTGATCCAACATCAGCAATGATATACCATAAAATAACTCACATTCGTTTGAATACCTAGGATATGTTTTATTACATGCTTTCTTTTTATAACAATATACCTTACGTAATTTAAACTGTGCATGGTTCAGACATACTTACAGAGTATCCTTTGTGTTTGTTCAGAACATATACTTTATGATGCAATCAATCAATGCAATAAAGTTGGGCTTTCGCAGTCAGGAACCCTCAGTTTACCTTTCCTTGTGGTTGAGTTTTTCCGATGGGCCAGTTTGGGACTGATTATGTGATGATTAGGAGGACTTCGGCAGCACTCTGGGTTGGATTTTGGTGATATCCGAGTAAGATTGGATCTTTACTTCGGCAGAGGTCCGACTAGGATCAGAGATTTGAGAAACAATCTCAAGCTATATGAAGCTATGGAAGGGTATATGATGTGAAATCTCTAGGAATTTGGGTAGAGTTTAGGGGGGGGGGAATTGGTATAGAAGAGGTTTGGAATCAGGTCCTTGACTATCCTAACAGTGGCTTGCCCGAGATGCGGGGCTTAAGATGGAATGGCTTTGGAAGCTAGGAAATGCCTTAGAATGGCTTTAAGAGAGGCTTAGAATGTCATCAAGATCGAATTGAGGCTTGAGAGGTATTTGAGGTGTGTTGAAATGGTGAGGGGAGAGGCCTTTTTATAGGCATCTCGGGGTGTCAATCTAATCGATCGGCTAGTTACACCATAGGCTGAAACTTGTCGATCGGCTAGTTTACTCCTATGTATAAACTAGGTGCAATCTAGCCGATCGGCTAGTTCAAACCTTATAGAAGATGACACGTGGCAGTCATCTAGAGGTTCAACTAGGCGTGAAATGTACAGAGTACTTTGACTTTCTGTAAAAAACTCTTTCGAGAGAATTTTGTACAGTTGTTAGGTTTTTGGTCAAGGTTCCGGACATTTCTGGAATTTTTGAAAATTCCAGGGTTGTGGACATTACAGAGTCAGGGCTCTAGCATCATTTCGGAATCAGGGTTCTGGACATTTTGGAGTCAGTGCTCCGGACATTTCGGAGTTAGTTCTCAAGGATCATTATGGAATCAAGGTTCCGGACATTTCAGAAGCAGGGTTCCGGACATTTCAGAGTAAGGGGTTTGGGATTTTGGTCATTTCGAAGTCAGGGCTTCAGGATCATTTGAAATCAGGGTTCCAGATATAACAGTGTCGGGGCTCCAGGGTTTTGAACTTTTCAGAGTTAGAGCTCGAGAGTTTTCGGATGCACAATCGGTCTTCTACCGGCTAAACTGGAACTTTGCCCATACCTTGAAACAGGTTAAACATTCATCATCGAGCTGGATGGACCGTACTCACAGTTTGCCCCTCGCGTGCATAACTTTTATTGGAAAACAATTAAAAGTAATGATACGCGACCATTGACTTTGGACTAACTGTGGCACAAAACAACTTTGAAACCAATTTTGAAAAAACAATTTTCTGAAGCAGAAAAATCGTCGAAATCCGCTGGGGATACAACATTTTGGTCCGCTATGGATTCGTGTGTTTGAAAATTTTGCGCTGGGGACAAAACATTTGTTTCCTTAGGAAACGTGGAGTGATCCGATTCATCGAGGAATTCGATCATGACATTCAATAGAGTTGGTCCGCCATGGATCCATACTCGGTTTTTAACAATTTTTCAGTGAGGGGGTTAGTTGATCAACTTGTGATTCAAACTCGAAAAGCGCCCCAACTGGGTTATGCATCAGTAAATTCTGAAAAATGCAATTTTTGAAAATTTTGGTCTACCCATCTTTGAAAAACATTTTTTCATGCATGGATGAAAAATTCTGGCATTGGAGATGTCCCGAGAAATTAATTTTCATAATAAAAAATAGCAATCAATGAAATTATTGCATCATGTAATCTAGCCGATCTACTAGATTGCACGTTTACCTAATTGGCTGAAAAAATGATCGTTACCGCAACGGTAACTTCAGCACGTAACCGTAACTTTGGGGTGTAATCTAGCTGATCTGCTAGATTACAACTTCTATAAATTCAGCCGAGAGACTCCTTTTTCCCCACAAATTCTTATTCTTTTCATTCTCAATTATTTTCTTGCATTCTCTGCTTCGAAAATTCGAGTCCCAATGGCATTTTCCTCCTCTTTCCGATTTTTGCTCCACTTCTCCAATTTTCGGGTCGAAAGCCTACCTTCCGACTATGAGCTCGTCAAGGTGCTTGCCAATAGGGAGATGATCATGATTCCCATTCAGTCTATTGTAGTTCACTATGGAATGCCCCCAGGTCGGGCATATCAGAATGTCGTAGCGGGCGAATACATTCCAAAGGTGCTTGACTGCTTGACACATCTTTCTCAGTAACCGGTATGTTCAAGTTTTTCTCAAAAGTTCTATTTCAATTTCATGCATTTTTAGGAAAACTTTTAGGATTTGGGAGTATTAGGAAAATCTGAATTGAACCCTTAGGTCCATCTTGAGGAAAGTAGCCTTTCTAGGAAAATAACTATTGAAATGGAAGTTTTATGAAAAAGGCACTTGAACAATTATTTATAAAACAACATTTGAATAATCAATAGGCTTGAAATTCGAAGTTTAGAAAAAATTTATTTGAAAATCACAATTCGACATATCATTATATTAGGTATAGAATACTTAAAGAAAGGTATAATTTTTAAGAAAAAACTATATAATTCTATTATACAGTTTTGAAAATTCATTTTTCTTCCGAAATCAATTTCCATTGAAATGCATTGTCAATATATTTTATTAAGCATAAATTAAAATTACCAGGTTGTGTGCCACAAGCCGGGGAATATCCAGGAGCTACACAAATGGTACAAGAAGCTTAGCCTTGGTGCAAGGACCATCGTGGATGAGACCTTTTTTGGGAGATTTATGCAGTTCCAGGGTTACAGTCACAAATGTGGGTATCCTCGGGTTCGCTATTCTCGCATGGTGAGCTGTTCAATCGGTGGTCTGACTCGAGTCATACCTTCCATCTCGGTTGTGGAGAGTACACAATTACTCTAGTCGAGGTGATCATTATCAACTTCAACTGTGGTTTTTATGCTAGGCATAACCCCATGTTAGTGACAAGGCTCATTGGGTATGACAGTAGCAATAATTATGTGGACAAGCAGGTGAAGTTCTAGTACAAGAACCCTCGAGCAGCTCGCTCACGGGTGGAGGCTCGGGCTTTCATGCTCTATGCCACGACTCAGCTATTCTTCCCAACTAGATCCTCTCAGCTTAACATGAGCCTGCTCCAAGATGAGCAATCTTGACTCAGACTTATTTTCCTTTGGATGTTGTTGCTTGGTTGCACAACTTGTACTTCCAAGGGCTGTCAGACACTAGTGGATGTAACTCTTCAACCTTTGAGTTGTCTTTTCATTTATCTTCTTTCCCTAAATTTTCCTCAATTTTGCAGATATGGTTCATCTCGAAAGGGATCATCACTACTCCAGGGACGAGGGAGAGATTTGGATTGCACTGGTTTCCTTACTATCCCTTCTACTATCAGAAGTGGGAGACCATGAGGTGCTTTCATTTCATTGATCATTTTCGAACCATTTCTTGGGATGCAGTATGACTCCTTTTATCACAATTTGTATCTTTCTGATTTTCAATCAATCTCAACTTATTCATTGACTTCTTTTGCAAATTTTGGACAACCTATGGGGGCCAGTGGATACTTGGAGTGACGAGATAAGGGCATCTTTGGCTTTCATGGACCGACATCTTGTGATGAGTAGTTCATGGTCCATCGAGTGGTACCTCAGGAGCATGTGAGGATTAACACCGATGGCACTCGGAGTATTTCTCCTTCAGATCCTAGATGGGTGTTTTGGCCATGATTGGCCAATAACAACCTCGGCCTATTGATGAGAGATGGCTTTGAGGTTCATATTGCCCCAGATTCAGCTACTGCGGCTCACTTCCATTCGAGCAACATGAGAGCCGAGGTTTCGACTCATTATCCATCCTACAACGAGTTTAATCGGAGGGCTCTTCTCAGTTATATTGTTAAGAACTTGTTTGATGATATTGCTAGTAGTGGTGATGAGGGTGATGGCGGTGATGATCCTGACGCCGGAGGCCAATACAGTCAGGGTGGTTCAGGTGGCCACAACAGTACCGGTGGGGGCGAGACCTTCCGTAGGGTACGTCGGTAAAGTTTCCTTTTTTTCATTTCTTCATTTCATTCTCTATTTTTTGGACCTTAACTTGTAGGGTAAGCAGAGTCAAAAGAGGAGAGGAGGAGGCACTTCTAGCACAGCTCCAACGCCTCAGACTATTGTGGAGGGACATTGGGACTATGGTAGTGGTCCGCTTCCTTTAATGATTTACGGGAGTGACCTCCTCCCATAATATCTGATATTGGCGACCACTGCGCCTTTCGACATGGGGTTCGAGCCTGGGAGAACACTACCCATGTAAGTCTCAACTGTAAATCTCAATTCCATTAGTGATTCTTCACACTCATTGATCACTAAGTTTGGTTCACGTCCCTACAGAGGATAGCCGGAGAGATGGAGGGATGCTGCATTCTGCCATCTCACAGTGGACATCGAGCAATCATGCCATGACAGTAAGTTCTTTACCTACAATTAATGTATATATGTAGAAATAAAGAAAAAATGCTAAATGTAATGCAATGTGTTTCGGGATTGGATTCGGGATTTGTCATCTCGGTTCGAGAAGATGCAGCTCGCTTATAGATCGGGTACTCCATTCGAGGACTTTGCTCATCCTGCATTTCCAGATGATGGTGGCTTCTTTCAGCAGTGTACCTTTCTTGCTCTGCGTAGCCATTTTTTTCTGATCATTACGCTTATATGAACACTTTTTCTATTTATGAAAAGAACCTTTTCTTTCCATTGTGATTACTTCTGCGTCTGAATACTGAAAGAATAACTTATCTTTATTGAAAAACTATCCGTTCAGCCATTTCCATTTTCGAGCAACATTTGTTGTGCATTTTGCTACGAGCAGAGGACATGATCTGACTGATGTGATGTCTTGTCAGGGGTGTAATCTAGCCGACCGGCTATATTGCAATTTGGCCTTATCCCGACAATTTTTCTATAAATAGAAGTGCTCCTAAAACATTTCTTCACACATCTCTATTTTATTCTTTCAATCCCTTTCCCGTTCTTAGCAAATAAGATGTTTGTTATAGTTATCAAAGTGAAGGCTTTCTTGGCGACAGTTGCTGACGAAGATTGGCGTCAAGTCGAGCGATATGGCTTGTGGAATATGCAAATCTTTGCTCAAATTCCGCCAAATGAGAATTTTCTTCAAGATGCAACAATCTTATGTTACTCAATAGATCACGTTTTCCACTTTGGTGGGAATGAGCTGTGTCCAATGTTGGAAGATTTCGAGGCTATACTGAACATTCCTTAGAACAATGACATTGTCATCCCTAGGTTCCATATTCGATCTCGTCGTGAACTGGGAAATTCTTCAAGCTACACTGGCAGCTCAAATCTCTGGCGGTGAACAAAGATTCTGTCCTTAACATGAGAGGAGCTCTTCAAGTTTGCCAAATAATATCTCCTACTGAAGAGAGCTAGGTAAGGGCTTTCGCCTTTCTGATCTTTGGATGCTTTCTGTGTGAAACAGATGGAGACACTTATAGCTTCGAGGTTATTCTTGTGCTTGAACAAATGAGGGAAGGAAGATCCGCAGCTAGCATCATCTAGGCTGAGACTTTGCTTTATCTCGACTCCATTTATAATGATGACATTGTTCCAACTCGCGGGAGCAAGATATTTCTTCAGGTAGAGATAAACCCTCTTTTGACAACACACTTTGGCACAATATTTCTCACAATGCCATATTTTGCAGCTATGGTACAGGAGAACTTGGCATTTATCATCCTCCTTTAGGGAGAAAATACAATCCTTCTCAATACTTCAGCCAAAGCCTGTTGGACAGTGGCTTTCGGGCTCGCTCGGTTCGCAGCTGGCTCACTAAGTCATTGTGAGTATGGAAGACAATGGAGTAATCCTGCTTGGCTTTACAGAGGTGACATTTTACTCTTCAGACCGACTTAGGAGACAATATGGTTATGAGAAATGTTTTCCCAACATCTTCAATGGCGTTTTTGGAACAATTAACAACTACATGCATGGGCATATCAAAACACTGTGGCACAGTCGCCAGATGAAGAACGTGAACCTAACTTGGGATTTCAACATCCAAGTTGATGCTCACTACTTGTCGAGGCTTTTGGAAATCCGTGTCTCCAGGAATCCAGAGTTGAAGAGGGAGATCACTGCTAGATACAAGGAGACAGCTTTGAGTTCCAGTTTTTAGAATTGATGTGTAATCTGTAATGCCATGATTAGCCATGTGCAATATAATAAATAACATTTGTAGTTCATTAATGCAAGTACGTTGTATTTCAATACTAAGATGCAATATGATTAAAAAGAGTTAGTTCAAAGAGATAGACTTAAATAGTGGTATCCATCCTAGTGGTCGCCAATCATTGTTAGTAACCCTTTTCAAGTTTTGTTACCGACAAAATCATCATTCTATTGTGTCTTAATTTTTGCTTGAGACCTTCTCTAGTATCAGCAGACATTATATGTAGTAGTGCTTCAGATTGTTGGAGTTTATCGGGTTGACGAATTCATTCCCATCTAGATCCATAATCTTTACAACTCCTTTGTGAAAAAAAATACTTAACCATGAATGGACCATGCCAATTTGTATGAAATTTTATGTGAACATCGGTATGAGTCTTTCGCGCTTGCTTTAAACTAAGTCACCCCACTTAAAGGGTTGATTCCCTTTCTTAACTCTGTGGTTGTAGGATCATGCCATCCTTTGTTACTAGACTTGCAATCGATCCAAGGCTTCCAATCTCTTTTCATCAATGTAATTCAACTGCTCATATCTAACTCGAGACTATTCATCTTCTACGAGTTTCGGCTCGAGGAGCATCCTTAATGATTTAATCCTCAATTCAACAAGCATTACGACTTTCATACCATACATCAATGAAAACGAAGTGTGACCTGTAGGAGTCTTAATTCTCGTGCGATATCCCCATAGTGCATATAGAAGATGATCGGTCCAATCTTGCTAAGTGGCTACCATCTTTGACAGAATCTTCTTTAGCACTTTCTTGGCAGCTTCAACTGCTCCAGTAGCTTGAGGCCTGTACGGGGAAGAGGTACTGAACACCGTATTCTTCAAGTAGGTTGGTTGTTTCCCCTTGGAATTAGACACCATTATCAGTAACTCCATGATGTGGAACTCCATATCTTGATAAGATATGCTTTTGGAGGAATCGCGCCATTTTTTTGGCAGTGATTGTGGTGTAGGATTCAGCCTCTACCCACTTTGACAAGTAATCTATGGCCACAATTATGAAATTGATAGCCATTAGTTGAGCATGGCTTGATTTCACCAATTATGTCGATGCCCCATGCAGAGAATGGCCATGGAGTAGAAAATGCTTGAAGTTCGATCGGCGGTAGATGACTCAGATCCCCGTATATTTGATATTCGTGATAGTGCTTGACTTCTTTGACACAATCACTAACCATTGTTAACCAAAAGTATCCCATTCATTGGATTTTCTTGGCCAACATCACTCCATTCATATGCGGACCGCAGGCTCCAGCGTGGACCTCTTGAATCATTTGTTGGGCCTCTTTTTGAGAAAGGCATTAGAGAACCATCCCATCAGTGGATTGTTTGAACAGTTCTCCGTCGATCATTATGAATTTCAATAGGGTGATCCTGTCGGATTCATTAGCTTCTTTTAGGTAAGACACATCTTTAAGATGTTGGGCAATGTCCTTATTCCAGGGTTCCTCATTTTCCAAGTTTCTGATGTTAATATTGAGAAGGTTGCAAGGGGTGTTGGCTACTTCAATAATGAGTGGCCTGAGGGGTCGTTCTTGCGGATTCTCCCACTCGGATGCTAGAGTGGCCATGGCATTAGCCATTTGATTCTCATCTCTCGACACATATCGGAATTCACATGAAGTAAATAATGTTGCTTTTATCCATGCAGCTTCTAAGAATATCCATGCTTCATATTCAGCTTAATTGTTTATTATTTCGAAACCAAGTCTCTTTGACAATAGGATGATCTCACCCAGCAGTGTAATGATAATAACTCCGAGACCTACCCCTCACTTCTTGACAGCACCGTTGAAGTATATCATCCATTTCTTGGTCTCTAGAGAGATTATAGCCAATTGTTCATCAGGGAAGTCTAAGCTTTCAACGTAGTTTGAATCAATGGGTTGATTAGCCAAGAATTTAGCTACAACACGTCCTTTAATGGCTTTTTGAGTAACATACTCGTTGTTGAATTATGATAAAAGCAGTAGCCAACGTGATAGTTTTCCCATGAGTGACGGTGTCTGATAGAGATATATCATGGGATCAACTTTATCAACGGCTTTGACACGATATGATTGGAAGAAGTGTCTTAGCTTCTTGGTCATCCAAACCATAGCAGCGCATGTCTTTTCCACCAACGAGTAACGAGACTCATACTCCAACAGCTTTTTACTTAAGTAGTAGATGGCGTACTCTTTTCCATCGTCATGCTCTTGAGCTAGAATTACCGCTATAGATGATTACTCAGTGACGAGATAGAGGATCAATGGTTTCCCCAGAATGGGTGGCTTCAGGATGGGCGGATATTGCAAGTTAGCTTTTATTTTCTCGAAAGCTTCTTGACATTGGTCATTCCAATCCAATGGCTGGTACTTCTTTAACAACTTGAAGATCGGTTCGCAAACTGTCGTGAACCGAGCAATGAAGCGGCTGACACACTTGAGGGATCCCAGGAAACTCGGTACTTCTTTCTCAGTCTTTGTCACTGGCATTTCAATGACGGCTTTGATTTTATCAGGATCGATATTGGTTCCTCTTTGGCTCACTATATGCCCCAATAACTTTCCTGAGCTTACACCAAATACACACTTCTTTGGATTGAGTCAAAGATTGTATTTTTTGATTCACTTTAAGAACCTATCGAGCACTCGGGAATGTTGCTCTGGCGTAGGTGACTTTATGAGCATGTCGTCAATGTAAACCTCTACATTCTTATGCATCATGTCATGAAGGAGAGTAGTCACAGCGTGTTGGTATGTTGCCCCTGCACTCTTCAATCCGAAGGGCATGACTCTATAACAATAGGTCCCCCATTCTTTTATGAAGGTCGTCTTGATCTTATCCTTATTATTCATGGGTATCTGATTGTACCCAGAAAATCCATCCATGAAGGAGTACAATGCTGCTATGGCGGCGCTAACCAATACATCCACATGTGGGAGCGGGAAATCATCCTTAGGGGTGCCTTTATTCAGGTCTCTAATGTCGACATAGACCCCAACTCTTCCGTCCTTCTTTGCAACATGTACTACATTTTCCAACCAAGTGGCATATTCCACAAAATCTAAGAAGTTTGCCCTAATTTGAATGGCAACTTCTTGCTTAACTATTTTAACCGATTCAGGTTGTAGCCTTCTCAATTTTTGCTTGATGGGTTGAATATTCAGATCAGTGGGCATATCTTCATAGGACCAAGCAAAAGCCTTCACGTGTTCTTTCAACACTTTTGTCAACTCTCTCTCTTGCTTGACAAACAACTCACTATAAATGGATACCATTTTCGGGTCTATTTCAGTGTTCAAGTTGATCTCTTTCGTCAATGCATCTGGAATTTTAAAAATGCAGGATGAATCCAATCTTGAACATGCAGAAATGTTAGTAAAAAAATCACACAAATAAGCTAAATAATTCATATTATTAGGGAGCAAAGGATTAGCTACAAAGTCCTCATCAAACAGTGAAGGTACTTGAGGGGATCAACAACCTTATCCTTGTCTTTCTCGATGAGGGTAGGTAAGGAAGTTTTGAGAGACTCCTACCCTTAGGATACTCAAGTGTGTCCTTATCAATTGAACAATTTTGTCAATAAGCTCATCAATGTCAGGACTTGACAGAACAGTTCTGCTTGTGGAAGCCTTTTTCACCGTTTCATTTTGTAGGAGCGATTGAGGAACTTACTTTTCAAAATCCACAATATCTGAGAAGATTTCAAATCTGGGGACCCAGTTTTCTTTTACTTCGACTGCCCCGATCTCTCCATTTTATGGTTCCTCTTTCACTTTAACGAACATATTGGTCGTCCCCCTTTTGATATTGGAATTGACGGTCCAACCTAGGCCATTGGGTTTCCATTCCCCAGGGTTAATTTAAAAGGAAGTGACACCTTGTCCATGTGCTCCTAACCCCATGCCTGGTTTGAGATATCTTTGCATGTATCGAATGGACCAAGGAGACCATTGAGCAACAGTCTTGTTATTTTCTTCATGATTGGAAGCAATAGTGAAGCCATAACTACTGTTAGCGTCAAGAACTGCTACAGTTGATAGCTCATTGGCCTTTAAGACTACCACTTTTCCATTATGTAGAATTTTCACCAATTGGTGCAATGTAGAGGGGATTCCTCTTAAATTATGAATACATGGTCTTCCTAAAAGAAGGGAGAAGGTGACTGGTATATTAATGACAATGAAAGTGACCATAGAGGAGACTTCTTCAAAATCTACTTCAACTTCAAAAGTTCCAATGACGGACCTCTTGGAATCATAACAGGCCTTAATAATGATTGTACTTCATGCCAGTTTTCTTTCAGGTATGCATAGAATTGGAAGTATCTTGCGGAGACAAACATTGAGTGACTTGGAAAATGAGGAACCCTGGAATGCTCATCTTGGTTGGGACTAATTTCAGTTGATTAATCAATGGAGTCTCGTTTGCTCATGTTTGACTAACATCGGTAGGAAGAACTTCTTTAGTAACATCAGGCTCCGGTGGACCAGTAAATCTACCACTCCTGGTATCAGGTGCTAGAATTTGACCAGGGGATAGCTGGATCCCAGCTTTGGTTTCAATTAGGTAGAGTGGAGGGTGATAAACTTCAAATTCGTCAAAATCCTCAAGTAGATCAATATCCTTTAGATTGAAAGGCTTTTTGTTGGACAAGGCCTTTACATCATGGGGAATCGTCTTTTCATTTATTTGAGCTATCAGTGAGAGTATCGGTCTATCAGGACTGTTTGCTTGTATGATGTTGACTAAAGCAAAGGATCTGGGGGCCTAAGTGTTAAGCCTTGCCCTAAATGCCTCCTTTGGGTGAGAATGGCCTCTTGCACACGCGCCTCATCTACAAAGAATTTGACGTACAACATCTTCATGTCATGCCATATCCATGTTTGCATCCTCATCAGTGTTTTGACCCAAGCAACTGCCGCACCCCGTATGGTTTTTGGAAATAGGTTTGTCCATGATAAGTGTAGAAAGACACTTATTTTCAACTGCTTTTAATGTTAATATACTCTTAAAAGAATGTTATTTTAAACCTCTTTTATTGTATTTCATGAGGTATGTTATTGTTTTTTATGCAAGTACAGGTTTTTGGAGATATAGAGGTTGAATTTGCAAAATATTGGAACAAGGCCAATTTGGAGTATAAATCATGCAATTTAGTGCTCTTTCAAGTATTAAATGTATATAATTGGAAGTGCCAAAGTTTGAATGAAGTTCGTGAAGTTTTACAAGTATTTTTAATGAAGAAATCAACAAATCATGACCGCGAATTTCATCACGATCGTGAGTAGTCACCAACACTTGAACATCAGAAGCAGAGAGGAATCACGAGCGCGACACCAATTCGCGATCGTGACCCGCGCGAATTCCAAAAATTTCTTCAACAAATTCTACCTGTTGCTAGTTCATTTAACCACCTCAACGATTTTCAACTGCCAATTATGAAGAGACACTTATCCATAAGGAAGAGCCACATGCCTAGGGGTAAAGAATCACAACTTTTCATCCAAGAGACATGATCTTTATGAAGAAACACAACCTTTCATGCAGAGCCATGACTTTTCACTTCTACATAAGGAGAATTCTCTGCAGAAAATAGATATAGTTTGCAAGCAGAGCATTCTAGGAGATTAATTTCGTGTATATGAGTGTTCTTGAGACAAATACATTGAGAGATCTTTTGATTTTCTAGTTTAGAGAAATGTTTATGAGTGAATCGATCATTTTATGATCACTTATAACTTCTAAAAGTTGTAGATCTGTTGAGAGTATGTAACTGCAAACCCTACAATCAATGAAATCTTTTGTTCTTCAATTTCTTGCATTTCAAGTCTACACAAGAAGATAAAGTCCGGAAGAAACTTCGTAGAATTGAGACCAGATTATAAACTGATGCGGAACTTGTCCGGGAATTGACAACTCCACTTGGATTGGAACAACACCATCTACTGAATAACGAACAAGGTTTGATCTTCCTTCAATTCGTTAGGCATACCACTATAACTTAGTTTATTTTCCTGCATATACTATACTTTCACGAAGGTTATAATATGTCAATGTGTTATAATGTGCTTCTTGTAGGATTGTTATAGGCCTGATAGTTAACTACAATGACTTGATTAATCTCTGATTAGGATAAGCACACACTAGCTGTATCACTAGATTGATTTGTTAATGCTTTTGGGACTGACTAGATTCACACATACACTAGGATTGGAAAAGTCATTTTGTGTGGATTTTGCATTGTTTATTTTGAGTTTTATGAAGTGAAGAATTGATTTTTATAAAGTTATATTGTAAAGGATTTTGATATATCATTTTCGTACAACTAGAATCTTTCAAAACAGTCTTTTCAATTATATATTTCTACTCTCCACTCTATACCAAGTTTTCTCTAAATTATCCAATAAATTTATCAACTATATTTTTATTTATTTTATGTTATATTATATATTCTTTCAAATTGATTTATTATATTTCCTTCATTCCCTATGGGATCGATACCTTTCTAAAACTGCGTTGTAACTGTATACTTGCAGTTATCATCATTTTTCTAGATTAGTATTTGGTTTTGATAACACCTGCACATTTTAGAAATATATTTTATTACGAATTAGAAAAGTGGCGAACAAGTTTTTGGCGCCGTTGCCGGGGAACCAATAGGCGTAGATACTAGAAATTATAGAGACTAGGAATTTTTATAATAAAATTTTGTATTGATTTATGTTTGCATCATACATATGCATTTGCATTTATTTTAAGGAATAAATAAATAACAAATTCAAAATATAAAAAAATATAAAAAAGAAACTAAAAATCCCGGTTCGCGATCACGACAATATTCACGCTCATGAACTAAAGCACAAAACATTCTGCTTTCTGGAAATTGAAAAATCACGATCATAACAAGGGATCAAGATCGTGACTCGTTCGAAAATTTCCACGTTAGAAGAAGTTTTCAGCGGTTACTTCCCGCTCAATCAACAAAATCCTTAGTGGAGAACATTATAATTCCATTATAAACGTTCCTATTTATTCAGAAATCATCCTAAGTTATTTCTATTCTCATTCTTTCTCTGTTTTTCATAAAAAATTCTTCAAATCCACCAGGACTCTTGATAAATCCCACCTTGCTCCTACCAATATCCATGAATCGTATGATTTTCCTTTCCCGATCATTTCTCATGACGAGGGAAACCATTATGAGAGTATGAAGAACAAAGAAATTATGGGCAACTACACTGTTGATCAAGGATACTTCATCGAGTTGGGCATTTATGATAGATTCATGATGTATCTTCGTATGATTCACTTTGAAACATACTCATACATGAATCTTAGGAACAATATCAACAATTGTTTGGAAATGCTTGTGTCAATGCAGTGGAAGATCGAGAGAAATGATTCTCTAGTGTTTTGTCACAAAGGGAAGCGATGCAAACTCATAAGGGAACAACTCCATTGCTATCTCGGGTTCCCTATAGACTGCTACAACCGTATGCCTTATGGTTGGGATCCTGTTCCGATGTGGACAAGGCTAACCGACCAGACAAAGTTTAACCCTGACAAAGTTTAACCCTGAAATTCTTGAAATCCTAAAGTTTATTATTGTTTTAAATTGGTTTACCTTGAGGACAAGGAAAAAGTTAAGTGTAGAAAGTATTAAATTTTCAACGATTTTTAATGTTAATATACTCTTAAAAGAATGTTATTTTAAACCTCTTTTATTAGATTTCACGAGTTATGTTCTTTTTTATGCAAGTACAGGTTTTTAGAGATTTAGAGGTTGAATTTGAAAAATATTGGAACATGGCCAATTTGGAGTATAAATTATGCAATTTAGTGCTCTTTTGAGTATCAAATGTATACAATTGGAAGTGCAAAAGTTTAGATGAAGTTCGTGAAGTTTTACAAGTGTTCTCAATGAAGAAATCAACAAATCATGACTGCGGCTTTCGCCACGATCGCAACTAGTCACCAACACTTAAACTTCAGAAGTAGAGAGGAATCAAGAGCATGACACCAATTCGTGATCGTGACCTGCATGAATTCCAGAAAACTCTTCAACAAATTTTACCATTTGCAAGTTCGTTTAACCACATCAATGGTTTTAAACTGACAAATATGAAGAGACACTTATCCAGAAGAAAGAACCATGTGCCTAAGGGTGAAGAATCACAACTTTTCATCCAAGAGACATGATCTTTATGAAGAAACACAACCTTTGATGAAGAGGCATGACTTTTCACTTCTATATAAGGAGAATTTTCTGCAGAAAATAGATATAGTTTGCAAGGAGAGAATTCTAGGAGAGTAATTTCATGTATATGAGTGTTCTTGAGAGAAATACATTGAGAGCTCTTTTGATTTTCTAGTTTAGAGAAATGTTTATGAGTAAATTTATCATTTCACGATCACTTATAACTTCTAAAAGGTGTAAATCTGTTGAGAGTATGTAATTGCAAACCATACAATCAACGAAATATTTTGTTCTTCAATTTCGTGCATTTCAAGTCTACACAAGAAGATAAAGTCCGGAAGGAACTTCATAGTTTTGAGATCGAATTATAAACCGACGCGGGACTTGTCGGGGGATTGAAAACTCCCCTTGGATTGGAACAACACCGTCTATTGAATAACGAACAAGGTTTGATCTT
The DNA here is from genome assembly GCA_948291685.1 of Euphorbia celastroides. Taxonomy (NCBI): domain Eukaryota; kingdom Viridiplantae; phylum Streptophyta; class Magnoliopsida; order Malpighiales; family Euphorbiaceae; genus Euphorbia; species Euphorbia celastroides. The sequence continues at coordinate 16,875 of CAOJBJ010250488.1, forward strand.
CCTTTAATTCGTTAGGCATACCAAAATAACTTGGTTTAATTCCTGCATATACTATACTTTCACGAAGGTTATAATATTTCTATCTGTTATAATGTGCTTCTTATCTGATGGTTATAGTCCTGATAGTCAACTACGATGACCTAATTAATCTTTAATTATGATTAGCACACATTAGTTGTATCACTAGATTGATTTTTTAGTGCTTTTGGGACTGACAAGATTCATACATACACTACGATTGGAAAAGTCATTTCTTTTGGATTGTGCAGTGTTTATTTTGAGTGTTATGAAGTGAAGAATCGATTTTTATAAAGTTATATTGTAAAGGATTTTCATATATCATTTTTCTACAACTAGAATTTTTCAAAACGTTCTTTTAAATTGTATATTTCTACTCTCCACTATATACAAAGTTTTCTCTAAATTATCCAATAAATTTATCAACCATATTTTTATTTATTTTATGTTATATTATAAATTCTTTGAAATTGATTTATTATATTTCCTTCCTTCCCTGTGGGATTGATATCTTTTTAAAATTGCATCGCAACTGTATACTTGCAGTTATCATCATTTTTCTAGATTAGTATTTGGTTTTGATAACACCTGTGCATTTTAGAAATATAGTTTATTACTAATTAGAAAAGTGGCGAACAGTGTACCTGAATTTTTGCAAATTTCAAGCCATCATTTCATAATGAAACTTTCCAACGAACTCGAAGGGATTAGTGGTCCCATCAAACACCAATCCGGGAGGAAGAAGAAAATCTTTCATCGTCGGAGGATAATACTTCTCATGCCTCAAACATTAAAAGTAAAAACGGCTTGATGTGGTGGTACCAGTTAATGTCATGGAGTTCAAGCTAATCAGGTATAACTCCCCAATCAAGATTTTGATGATTGACTCCCATGATCCTATGGAAGGCGTACCCCTCAGAGGGGCCTCCTTCTTCATTAATTTCCAATATACGCCTTTCGAGATAGAAGATAAGTTCATCATCAGAATCAGAAGTGTAACCTTTTGTGTAATATTCTGATGAATCACTTGATGAGTCATCATGCGAATCCCTGGTGCTTATGTGGCCATGGTTCCTTAGAATCACAGGCTCTCTATCGTATTCATCATCTTCGGGATTTTGGGGGAATATGCGTGAATTTTCGGGGTGGAGTTCTTGAATTGGTACGACTCACCATTATCGATAAATAACCGGGTAAAGTACAAAAACATGTCTTGTGCTTTCAACAATTTTCAAAAGAAGGTCTGTGCTTTTGTATTTTCAAAAAGGGGCTTATGGTTTCAAAATTTTTCAAAAAAAGGACAACTTATACTTTTCGTTTTAAAAAATTTATTAATACACATGGCAATATTCTTTATTTTAATATGAAATTTTGTAGCTTAATTTATGACAATAAAATATATTTTAGAGACAAAATTTATAATTTTTAAAAGTAAATAACTATTTTTTATAATTAAAAAATGATTTCAAATTTAAAAAAATCGTAAAAAAATCATAATTTTCCAGAGATTATTTAAAGTTGAGTGAATTATTTGTAAATAATATGGTTTAACTATAAGAGTGTTGAAAATATCAAAATATATTTTGTAAAATTAGTTTTGAACAAATTTTGAAACCACAAGGCTTCTTTTGAAAATAAAAAAAGCACAGACCTCCTTTTGAAAATTGTTGAAAGCAAAAGGCATGTTTTTGTACTTTACCCTAAATAAGCCCACTATTTCTCGCATTCATTTTCCAGTGATCATTGGAAGCTGGAGGGTATTCGGGGATTGCTACAGAAAGGTTGATATCATGCCCCAAGAATCATTGGACAAACTCGTGCTCAAGGGTATCCCAATTACTTTTCACTTATTCTGCCAGATCACTGTACCAATCGAGGGCTTCCCCTTGCAGTGCATTAAGAAAATGAATATGATAGTCTTCTTCTAAGACATCATATTCATCCATGATTTCTTGATAATCATCTAAGAACATGGTCGGATCACTTTTCCCTCGATATTTGATGAAGAGCAGATTGCGTAAGAATAAAAAGGTATCGGCGGTATTTATTAAGTATCTTCCTTCCACATCTTCCGGTTCATGGATCTAGATAGCATTGACTGACTAAAAATTTGGCAATGGGTTATTTGAGTATTACGTTTTCTCCCAAGTTCCTCAAGTTTACCCTTAGCAATAAGCTGTTGGATATCTTTGAGAAGACGCACACATTCATTGGTTCTGTGTGCTTTGGCTACATGGTAGGCACAGGAGTTTTCATAATCATCTTGAGAAGGAGGAGAGAAGAGTCGAACACTTTGAAGGATATTGGCTCTCCTCAATTTGGTGAAGATTTTGGAGAGAGATTCTACCCTAGGAGAAAGTGGTTGTCGAGCAGTTTCCGCAATTGTCTCGATTTGTTTAACAACAGATGTCTGGGTACGGGGATAAGAACTGTAGCCAGAGAAAGGAGGCCTCCTCTGATTTGGTCTGTCTGACCCACGACTTTGGTTAAGGCTTTGTAATTCCTCATGTCTCCATTGTTCTTCTTCCTCATACTTTTCTAGTCTTTTGGCATAATTCAAAACTTGATTGAATTTGTCAAATTTTTTCATCTTCATTTTGCTCACAATATTTTCAGGCTGATCCCTCTACCAACTTGACCACCAGGGCTTGTAACTTAGTAGCCCCATCAACCAAAGCTTGCACGACCATCCATCAATAATAGTAATCTTCAAAGGATTCATTAGGCTTCTGACAAACTCTTTCCAAATCCTAGAGGGTCATCTCCATGGTATCATTGTAAGCAAAGTTTTCAACAAAGGCATTGTTGAGAAGTTCCAGTCGGACTTAACTTCAGCCTTCAACCTCATGTACCAATCAATGGCAGTACCACGGAGAGTGGTTTGAAACAGTAGAAGATGCTTAATTTCCTCGATGGAAGCTCCTTGTTCCATTTTAGACATTGGAGGAGAACTCTCGACGGTTTAGAGACCCAATCTAAGCGAACAGTAGTTAATTTCCAACCTTTTAAAGGAAGCACGAAGTCACCACTCGTGCCCCATCGATATTGCTACACACAATGAAGATGATGCTTAAAAGCTTGGGCATCCCAAGAAGCATCTTTTCCCTATGCTTCATAAGGCTTACTGCAAGGAAAAGTACCTCAATTGACAAAAGTGGACCCAAGACACTAAATAAAAGAAGAAAGGAAAATGCTACTTGAAGTCTTGACAGGTGGCCGAAGGTTTTGGTACTTGATATTACTGAGGAGAAGTGAACCTTGAGGTCGATCATTTGGTCATTATGCCTCACTAGGTGAAAGGGTGGCACGCTATGGCCATAAACAATGGTAATTTAGGAAATGACTAACATTACTCCTCACTGGGAAGAAGCGTGGCACGTTTCGGTCGGGAACAATGGTCACTCCGGGAATGACTAACATTACGCATCACTGGGTAGAAGGGTGGTACCCTATGGCTAGAAACAATGGTCACTCAGGGAATGACTTAACATTAGGCATCACTGGACATAAGGGTGGCACGATATGGCCGGAAACAGTGGTCATTCAGGGAATGACTAACATTACTCCTCTCTGGGCAGAAGGGTGGCACGCTATGGCCGGAAATAATGGTCACTCGGTGAATGACTTAACATTATGCCTCACTGGGATGAAGTGACTCTAGTGTCAAGTTAGTGGTTACCCGTGGGGTGCCGACATAATTTTGTAAAGGAAGGCTTTGTGTGTTTCTTTATTTGAAATGATACAATAAGATAAGGGAACAATTTTGGTCATTTTGAGGAAACGCCAAAGGATTTATTTCAATGAATGGGATAGTTTCAAGTCAATTTGGAGATTAGGTCATCCGAGAGATGCCTTTACAATGAGGAATTTGAAGGAACAATATTGACAAAGAAATTGGTTGGGGTCATCGAGGAGATACCTGCGATGCCCCTGATCGAAGAAAGTCTTGGTTTGTATATCCCTTTTTGGCCTTTTGAAGCATAGGAAAGAAAACAATCATGACATGCAATATGAAGCATGAATACATAAAGATGTGATTAGCATGCACCCGTAACATGGGTTATGAACAGATCAATCAATACATTACAATACCCTGCACAAGGAACAAAGTTAGAGCTGCACAGGGAACAAAGTTAGAGTGTCTCAGTCTTTTTATTTCCTCCAACCTTATTCCTCCGAAATTGTCATAGGGAACAGGCTTCTAAGATTCCTCACCAATGTTCACTCCGACCCTGATGATTTTGGCAGGTAAAAGTGGGCCGGTAGGTGTATGCAAGGTGTTTACATAGACAACGGCCTTGAGAAATTGGCATATCCAGGCAACACCAAGTCTATGCAAACAATATTGGAGGAGCATAACGAGCATTACCAGCCCGGGAAGGCCATGGGGACTTTCATGCAATATGCAGATGCAATCAGTTTATTATCTTTATATGAGTTATTTATGGGCCATCACTTGGATCGATGTCACTTTCTTCTTTTTGTGACAAACAGTTTTCAAAAATTATCTTTCAAAAATCAGTTTTAAATCCCTAGCAGAGTCACCAATTTTGTGAGTGGGCGAACCTTCTCTTCCCCTCCACTCAGTCGGTCGGTCTTTGGGAGTTTTCGAAATCTTGTACCAGGGACTTGGAGGGCCGACAGGGGTTGCCTATCATGGCAAGTTCTCGCAGCGGGAAGGAGATCTTGTGTCAGAATCAAG
>CAOJBJ010251220.1:0-13153 GCA_948291685.1 Euphorbia celastroides
TGTTGCTAGCTATTCTCTCAAATGTGAATTCTTTTGAGACTTGGAAGATTTTAGCAGATAGTGATTTTCGCGTCTACTTGTCAATCTTCGTGTTTTCGTCAACTTCTTCTTTCGTTAAATCTCCTATTTATAGCCGGAGAAATATTACCGTTGATTTCAGACCATTTAGAATTTTTCGAACTAAAAGTTAGGAAAATTCCGAACGTTACTCACAACGATAACTTTCTATTGGTGGCTTCTGTTTCTTGGAGACGATGATCTCTACATCTTCTGAAATCTTGAGGCTTTGACCTTGAGCTGTTGGATTTTGATTGGCATAGCAATTTTCAAGGTAACTATTTACCGGAATTAGGTACTGCGCGTTTCCTGGGTGTCAGGAGCGCCATTCCACCTGTCCCTTCCCGCCTCCTGCTTTTTCAGAGTGCATTAAATGCGCGCATGCCTTTTTCTTAAACCGCATTAAATGAGATGTACTCTTTGTCGGTTTTAGACAGCTGGACATAAAGACAAACTACTTTTGAATTATTTGCTTACGTCCTTCTCAGCGCGACTTCTTCTCAGTGAGCTTTCTCCAATATGCTTTTTTCCTTCACTGAGAATTCTTTAACGCCGGAGCAAAACAACCTTCAGCAAGCTGTTCCTTCAGCGTAGCTTCGGTATCAGCGAGACTGGTCCAACAGTTATCAATAGAATAGTTCTTGAGTCATTTTACATTCACAAAAGTCGGGCTTCAAAATTGTTAGAATTTTCTTATTTCTCTACAATAACTTTGAAATCATTTTCTTTTGCAACAGAAGACTTTTTCATTGATTAAGCTTGAGTTTGTTGATCTAATAAGTCGGCAACAAAGTCAGATTAAAATGATCAACGCTCATGATTTTAAGATTATTTCGAAAGAATCACATTCTTATCTCCTCGTCACAACATAAGAGAAAGTATTATATGTTCTATTGTAGTCTAATGCAGATATTCAGTTATAGATATCATTACTTATGGTGCGTGATAATTTTCTATTTTTTTATTCACCTTTTTACTTTGTGTTTCCTACGAAATTATCGTATATCGAATAAAGAACAAAAAAAATTTCCGGAGTACTAAATTCGGAATAATTATTTTTTTTTTAAATGTTGATAATGCAGTTGATAGAAAACAATCAAAAGCATTAAACATGCAAGTCATTTTGCTGCAATGTAGTATATAATCATAGGTAATATTTTAAGCGATTTAATTTGTATCCTTGGTGTTTTTAATTACTTTCTTTTTTAACAAAGTTTGTTATTAATTGCCCTATAGATAATGTAGAGTTTGATTTTTATTTAAGGCCAAAGTAATACTTATGTCGTGAAAAAGAAAATTAATTTTACAGGATTGTAACCCATAATACTGCAACAATAACATTGATAGTTGTTATTACAATTGAATAAGGTTATATTCTTTTCAATGTACTTTTAAGTACAATCAAATTCAGTTCATTTCATATGCAATAAATCAAGTTCAGTGAATTTTAAAATTTTGAAAAGAACAAGGCCGAAGGAAAAACTAATTAGGAGTTTTTGATTTCCCTCCGAGTAATTTGCTAATTTGTTTTTGATTTTTTTATTGGCGTTACTAAATACATCTGTGTGGCCTTTAAAAAATTTAGAATATTCACAAATTTACGATGAGCTTGGTAGGCTTCGTTTAACTTAATTCAATTAAAAAAGAAAATATAAAAGTTGTTATCAAATATCTAATTTTCTAAAAGTGAAGTTAAACAAAATCTTACGCGAAGCATTAAGATGATAGATTAGTGTGCTTTTATTTAGTTCAAAAAGAAAGTTGTCAAGTTCAAAAGGGTCATACTGAATTTTTTATATAAGTGAAATATACAGGGAATTATTTTACAATGGACAATATCCTTAATTATATACTCATGTTTCTATTTAAGGGTTGAGATTTAATGAAAGATTATTTAATTGAGATGAGAATATAATTAATTGGTGTTGCTGTGATTCCCAATAGAGCCAAAAGATCCTATTCTTTGTAAAAAAACACAAACTTCTGCCATATAAACTTGTAAACATATTAACGTTTTTGTCACTACGTATATAATGCTTACACAAAAGTATAAAATTATTAACGTTGGTCTTTTCAAAGTAACAATTTCTATAACTTTTATAAAATTCAGTTGCATTGAAATGTTTGTTTGACTAAATTGTTAGCTATTGTAGTTACTGATACTAGAAAAGAGCTATTAATCAAACGATTATCTGTATTTTGACTAAGTTTTATTGGCAGAAGATTTGGAACCTTAGTTTATCGGCTAAGTAGAAAGTGTTCGGAGGGCTTTCTCAAATGCTTTCCCTGTGATGGTTAATCTTGTGCTGGTCGTTTTATAGGATCCAAAACAGGTTTTCTCCCTTCTCATTACAAGGTTGTAGAAGCTGAGGTGATTTCGGTTCGAGAAGCGTCTCCCATGTTATTGTTGAGCTTGAAGGCATATGAGGGTTTAGTTCGTGATGATGATGATCATTGTTTATTGTATTTTTTGTCTCTTGTGTCGGGATGTAGATCTTTAGCTAGGCATTTTATTTTATGTGTTTTTAATTTGATTTCCAGAGACTATTATTCTTTGGTGAGACAACTCGGGTTTGTCTTGTTTCTCCCCTCCTTCTGTTACTCTTCTTTTTTAATTTTTTAATGCATTCTTTTTTTTCTTAAAAAAAGCCGAGGATAACAAACCTTGTTTGAAAAGAATCCAATTTGAGTAGTACTCTATTACGATTTCCTTGACGGTATGAATTTGAAAAGAATCTAAGTAGTTTTCTATTATGATTTAATTTAGGACTTTTTCATACTCCTTCATTCAACACCGACATAATTTGCAAATTGAAACTCGACCGAATTGAGAATTTTACTTGAATTCCATCTATAAAAACAATCATTACGTCAGATAACAAATTAAACCAGTGAATGCAAACTTCAGATTTGCTGGTAACACTTTCTCCACTTCTCTACTGCGATTAATGGTTTCACTTTCTTTTAAGGTTTTTCTTATTGCCTCTTGATCTAAATTTTGTGATGTCTCAGTATTCTCAAACAATCATGAAAAAAGGAGGGATTTCTAGGGTTACCGACTCTAATTCAAAGACTGGAACAAACAAATATGGGAATGTCAACGACATTCGAGTTCATTATTTGGGTCCTTCGTTTTCAGATTTGCCCGCAGAAAATTTGCAAAATATCTTATTCAAGCTCCCTATTAAGAATGTTGTTGTTTGCAAAACTTGGCATGCTTTAATTTCGGACCCTGAATCCGCAAAGTTGACTTGTGACCTGGCTCACCCTTTAAATCATATTTCGGATTCTAAACAAATCTTTATTTTCCACAGCCAGATGAGGAAAATTTTCAGCTTTATTCTAACTCCGGATGTGTATGCAATGTTAAGTTTTCACTCGACACAAATTTCGAGCTCCTAATTGATGATGAATATAGTATTGTTAATTCGTGCAACGGGTTGCTTTGTTTTTCCCCTCGAGCTCATAATGGTGCGGTGTTATTATCCCTCATCCGGTTTAAGGGGAGTTCATCAATCTTCCCAAGGATAAGAAAGCTAACGACTCGCGTGGGGGTTTTATCAACTACGGTTTCGGTTTTAGTCATGTGACTAACAAATATAAGGTAGTAAAGATAATTACTAATAGATGGGGTATTAGTGCTATATATAGCTCGAGTACATATTGTTCGCACAGAAGCATGGCAAGACATTAGTATTGAGCCCGAGTACTTCATACATGGTCGCCCAACTTATGTTAAAGGGTTTCTATATTGGTTTTGTAGTCCATTATCCTTCGTTTTTTTTTTAACTTTGAGAATGAATGGTTTGGATTAGATTTAGGACTGAAACTGCTAAACTTTCATGTACACCTATGGACCACGATGGGAGTATTAGCGGGAGAGCTATCCATATCTTTCTTTACTATTTTGGAACGTTTCATGTTTGGGCAATGAAAGGTGTGGAAAAGGTGTGGTCTCGGGTTTTATCCATTGGCTTGTTGTATGGAAAACATATTGGCTACCCACAACCCATGAAGTATTTTAGTGATGGGTGATTGTTGATGTTTAACGTTGATGGAAAGGCTTTAGTACATGTTGATCCCATAAAATGCAAGTTTAGATATTTTAATATTTTCATGATGGAATCAAAAGTCGAAGCAATTTTTGCTCATGTTCCAAGCCTCATTTCGCTCAGACATTCTCTATTGGGAAACAATACGAATGTGCTTATCTCCGGTCAAGGTATGCATTTTGGTAATATTATGAGTGAAATATTTGATAATATAAAGAACATTGTTTGATGATTCTTTATTGATTCTAGCCATGTTCTGGTTACATTTCTAACTATTTCTTAATGTGATGACTGAAACTAAGTAGTTGCATTTTGATATCAACCAAATGTTTGTCGGACTGTTCATTGTAAGAAGCAGCAAGATTGGACAAAGATTCAACAATGACTGTCTCCCACATTGGATAATTGATGTTATTGATGAGAGAAAGAGAGGCGTTGCTGCCACCGCCAATCGGAAAAGATTATGGTCGGCACCCTCTCAATTATAAAACCATTTTCAAATAGGTCTTTGTTTATGTGAACTGAGCAATCAATGGAGCCAAGGTTTGAAGTTTAAGTGTCTTTACCTTCCATTCTACATTTGAGAGAGGAGACTCACCGTCTGTAAATGTATATCGGAAACGACGCTCGTGGAGGTGACGCTAGATTTTGTAATCTTAATTTGTCAAGAATATTTCTTTTTAAGGAGTCTTCAATGGAGGATAAAGACTCAACCGTTAACGCTCGTGGAAGATTTCTTTCCCCATGTCCTGAACATTATTGCACCAGCAGGTTTATCACATATATCAGCAAGAAGACTATAGTTCTTCGACCACGAGATGACTTATTCTCAATGCGACTTTCAAACCGATCAATACTGGTTTTAATGTCCAAATCTAGACCGAAATAGTGATGCATTATTCTTATCACCCTTTTCATTTCATCACATTCTTCTCCCAAAGCCCATTGCAGTAAAACTTAACCCGCAAGTTACATCCTCTGCAAATAATCATCCCTACAACTTGGGCAACAAAGCCAAAAACCAATGGGATTAATAATTCTTTCGCAATTTATCTTAGTATCACGAGCACAGCAACAATGGACTTTTCCTTAACACTGATTGCATGTCAATATTTCACAAATCTTGTTCACATATATCACATAATAGTTCTTCATCTTGTTGAAAAAAATCGGGAAAATTAAGATCAGCATCAAAACTTGGCAAGATGAATCAGCAACACTGGGCGGTGATTAGCTTGAGCAACAGGTGAGATATATTAATACATCAAAGACTCCCAATCAATAAAACACTGCCGCTCAATCATCCAAGAAAGGATTCATGGATGATTGAGCGAGAACGTATCATTGATCAGAATTCTAATCGATATAGATACACTTCACCTATTGATGATGATTCATTGATTAGAAATATAGCGCATTGGTTTTCTACAGTTTTATCAATATAGTAGTCGTCACAATTATCAATGTATTTTCCAGTGAACCGATACCGTTAGTAAATTTAACCACCGACACTAAGTAGACCCTTTATATCAGTTTTCCTTGCAACTGATAGAAAACCGAAGTTTTGTCTGTTTCGGTGTACCATTATAGTCAGTCTATTATCTATGCATACCTATGAAGAAATGCAAATCAAAATTCAGAATCATTACTTGCAAAATATGCCCTACCAAATAAGACTTTACGAAATTGCCAATCCAACAAGCTAAACCCCAATAAGCTAAATAAGCTACATATGCAAAAGGGAAATGACCAATTCAGTTACTTAAGCTATGCAAGCTAAGGCATGAATGATTGAAGAGCAAACAAATCTACCATCTCATTTAAATCTTGGTACGAGCAACCAACGGTTCTTGCAAAATCTTATAAATGCACAAAATAACTATTAACTTAGTATTAAATAAAACAATAATAGATGTACAATAATGCGTAATTTCATAGAAAAGTTACCTTCGAAAGATCATCCGATGCATGATGGGTTCTTAGTATATCGTACATAAATCTCATCACATAATACCCACATCCGATATCACTAGATTGCTTGGCACACTAAATCATTGATAAAAGTGATAGTAAGACACTTGTAAATTTCGTAAATGATCCAAATTTCAAAGTATCAGTACAATAGATTATTGTACCTCTACAGTAATCCAATTAAAATATGGTGCTTTCCCTTTATTATGTGCTTTCCATGCCGTCAATAAAGATCTAAAGATATTAACAAAATGAAAAACATTTTGATGTAAAAGAGAATAATCAGGCATAATGAACAATATATAATTACAACACAATACTTAATTGTTCCAATAGTCTCTTTTTTCCTTCAACATAAAGTTCCTCTTTGTGATCCATAGGTCGACACAACGTATCATATATAATGATTTCACGCCTCGCGGCACAAATCACAAGGAGATACCAATGCTGGCTGGTCATAGTCAATTTATAAGAAGCTACGTATTAAATTTATTAAAACATATTTCAGAATAATAAACTTACCCTTGAATGTATGGGTATAAGACAAAATGCTTATTAAAGTTGTTTGCCAAATACTTAGTCATATATTTCTTCGTTTCGCATTCCTTGTGTTGCCAATAAGTTTGGGAAACTAGAATTAGTATGAGATATCCAATGTCAATAAACCAATCTAGATTCGTTGACCTCAATTCACTGCAACACATTCAAAACACGCTTAAGTGCATACTCAATTACAAAATAAAATAAGAAACAAACTTTGAAAACTCACTGTAAAAACAATTCAATAACAATGGCTTCAATCATGTCTTTATTCAGCACTTCTCTGATAGTTGCAAGCGTAATTTATGTAGTGCCGCTTAAACTTGCATATTTGCTAGGATCCAACACTATGATCTCTTCAAAATCCCCTCTGCCTTCTATCAACTTCTCTAAAGAACTGCTTTCTTTACTCATTGGCCAATTTGGATCTTTAGAATTTGGGTTTGTCTTAGGCGGGATATGAGTTGAATCTAAAAATTACACCTGCTTGCCAGCCTATAAAAAGAATGATAATAAATCACAAATATCGAAGGAAAATCAAAATATTTGTCAAGTTCTAATTTTATTAGTATGGTAATTAAAATATGTCATCCAAAATATTTTTATAGCTGACAAATTTTGACCAGTTATGACTCATAGAAAGTTTGATTTTATTAAGAGTGAGACGAGTAGCATTTTTGTATTCAACATATATTGATTTTAGTTTAATTTGCCTTTTTGTGTTAGTATATCTATACATGGGGTGCCAAATGATTGGTTATGTTTTTTACAATATAGTTGCTTATCATTGAAAGGGAAATGACTAATTCGACTACTTAAGCTGTGCAAGCAAAGACACGAATGATTGAAGAGCAAACAAATCTATTACCTCATTTAAATCTTGGTACGAGCAACCAACGGTTCTTGCAAAATTCTACAAATGCACAAAATAACTATTAACTAGCTTCATTGACCTCAATTCACTGCAACACATTCAAAATTGTTAGAATTTTCTTATTTTTCTACAAACTCAAGCTTAATTGACTAAAAAGTCTGCGAATGTACACTCTTGCTCACCGAATTAAAGGCTATTGAATTAGGAATTTCCGTGCACCCCGAGGGAATGAAGGCAACTGTTTATTCTGATTGCGGAGGCTATTCGCATTATCACGAGACTAGAAAGCCTCACTAATTATCCAAAAGATGTGAATGAAATGGTTGAGAGGTCACTACTACTGTTATAGAAGAGAAGGGTGGATGTGGTATTTGTGCACCGAGTTCAAAATGCTTTCACCGATAAGTTGACTGATCGTGCCAAACTTTTGGGTTTGGATAAATCGGTTCCGAAATATTTTGATGAAGTTCCCGATGACTGGACAGAAATAAAGGAAATTGAAGTCCAAGACAAAAATCCAAATTTCTGGAGGTTCCAACTCGTTGTTGGCGGTACTAAGTGGAAATTTTAGTTTTCTTCAAAATTTTCTTAATGTATGAATCTAATCCGACTGCTATTACACTAATTCTCAGCTTTTACTAATTAACATTGTTTCTGTATATTGATGTGTATTGATGGGATTCGGATGATGACTATGAATTTTATATATTGGTCTATTGATGCCTACCACAAAATTTGATTCTCTATTGTGTTAGCCCTACTAGTAATTAGGTTTAGCTATATCACAAAAATAATAACCACCAAGTACACCACTTTGTTATGCGGGCCTAGTCAGATTTGGTCGGAACTTTTATTAAAAATATCAATCCAAACCTAGCCCGATTCATATTTCAAAACTCTCGGCTCATGCCGCGCTTGGGATCATAAGTTCGTTTCCAAGCCCGGCCCATGGCTCGTAAATATTGTTTCCTTTGAATTTTTAAATTAACTTAAAAAATTGTAAATTTTATATAAATACTAATAAATTTTATATGCAGTTATGTTCTTTTATTTTGGAAAAATCTTTACGTGAGGGCACAGTGAGATTACATGTTTTATAATGATCGCACATATTTCAATGGCACAATGAGATTACATGTTTTTTTAGTAATAAATGGTTCCTGTACAATTATGATTCGTATAAGGCAACTCACAAAGTTATGTTAAATTTAGCTCATTATTAATCAAATGGCTTAAATGGACATTCACAAAAGTCATTTTCTTTTGCAGCAGAAAACTTTTCATCAATTAAGCTTGAGTTTGTTGATCGAATAACTTTGAGTTCTTGACTTTGTCACTGCCCCGTACATGAAATATAGAAGCTGCTGAAGGTTCATTATTTTTTAACAATAGAACCTTATAGAACTTGCTATCATAGACGAGGTTTGAGAGAGTAAATCCATTTCACAAAAACAATCACTCAGAATGTTGAGGACACTCTTGAGTTGATTAAGGTCTTCCTTAGTTAGTGACCCAATTCCAATAATTGTCCATTTGAAATCTTTTGTAGATTCTTTCATTGTTCCGATGTGAGAATGCATTTTGCCATATACTTCTCTACAAATCTTAGAGCAGAACCAGGTGCCTGGAAATTATGTTGACTCTAGGTTGATGACATTGCTCTTTTCACAACATTTGTGTACTTAAACTACACATTAAGAGCAAGAAATCGGTTCCCCATAGATGGGTGAATGGCAAATGTTGCCAACAGAAGGATGCTCCTCTGGGGTTTGCTGTTCTTCTTTATGGCATCTTTCTAATCATCTAGGGAAAAATCGAGAGTCAAATAATGGTGAGAGTTATTAGGGAGAGAATATCGGTACCTATAGCTATTGGTATGAATGACACGTATATCCAACAACTCGGGCCAGTTCTTCATTTTTATAGCAAAAAATGGCACATATATCCAACAACTTGGGCAAGTCAAGCAACCTTTTTCCAGCAGAAGGACTACATGCAATATTACTGAACAAAATGAACACTGAAACATACAATGCTACAACAACTATGAGTGTGATTCAGTGTATTAGGTTCAAATGCATCTTTCTTATGCTATGTCTCTGAATAACTTCTACACTCTGGAAAATATGTGCAAAAATCTAAAACTAGAACAATATCAGTGCAAAAGATCTAAAAACAGAATCTAAGTGATTTTACTTGGAAATCAACTTAGGGTTTTTTGATAGACAATATTGGTGAATGAAATGATTGGGAAGCCATCACATTCTTTCAAGTCAGTTTTTGTCATCCGAGAAAAGCCAAAACTGTCGACTCACATTTGTACTCTAGCAGGTAAGGAAAGCAGTACCATTTTTTTCACCCCCGATTTTAGTCATCTTTTCTTCTAACTGTTGCATTAAGCACTTACAAACTCCCTTGCCTCTGAATTCATTTAGTGTACAAACATAAGGAACCTCCACGACTTCAGTTCCCCATATTCTGAACATCAACGCACCAACGGGTTTATCATCCATCTCAGCAATAAGATCATAGAACCTTGGGCCATTAGATGCCTGATTTTCGATCCGACTTTCAAACCCATCGATTCCAGTTTTAGGGTCCAGATATCTACCGAAACATTGATTCAATATTCTTATTATGCTCTTCATTTGTTGATGTTCTTCTGCCAAAGGCCATTTCTGCCCTACAAACATAAGCTTTACACCCCTTACATTAAAAGTTCTCCCACAAGTTAGATCCATGGACAAAAAAACATTCTGATAGCTTTGACGATAATTCACGAGCACCACAGTAATGGAGTCTTTTTGCCCACTGGTTGCAGGTCAAGATTTCACAAATCTTGACCTCACCACATATAGCAGATAATAATAGCTCTTCATCTTCCAACTTGTCTTAGTCATCGTAAGAGAGAAGAGAAAGTGAAAGACCAAGAGAATTGACGGGTGAAGTATACATGTGACGATATGAAACAAATGGATTTCCATTTTTATCCAAGTTCTTCTCTTGAATAGTTTTCCGTTCAATTTTCCACCCTTATCGGAGTAGACTTTTCTTGTTTCGAGGGGGAATATGCCTCTCTAACTCGCTTCAGCAATCAAAGATTCCAATGTTAGAGTCTGCCATGGAGCTTCTTGATCATTATTTGTTGGGGTCGACATTGTAGGGGTTGAGCAAGAATCGTTACTAAACAAAGAAAGAAAGAATCGTTACTGAACAAAGAGAGAAAGAATCATTATAATTTGTACGGGAAATGAGTATAGTTTGTGAGTTCTGGAAAGTTATGCCTACTTATAATGATTAGTTCCCACCACTACCCTATTTTACATTCATTGAAAGTAAATGATTTAAAAAAGTAAATTTGAGCGATTAAAACATTAACTGATAAGTTTATGTATTACTATATCAAATTTTGAAGCTCATGTACCATTATTATGTCAATAAGATCAAAGTTAATATACCATTGATAATTGTTAGTCAAGCAACTTGGGCAAGTCAAGCAACCTGTGTCAAGAAAAGACTCGCCGTTTGTAAATGTATATCGAAAACGACGCTCGTGGAGGTGATGCTCGATTTTGTAACCTTTGTCAAGAAGATTTCTATTTGGGGAGTTTTCAATAGAGGATAAAGACTCAACCGTTAACGGCTGCCATTGAACTTCAATTGGTGTTCTTGATAGCAGCGATTGATTTGTTGTCATTTCAAGAAAATATTGGTTGTAGAGTAGAAATGCTCGATAATACTACGTTGATTTAATGAGAGGGATACTATCAGGCCTGTGAGGAAAAAGGCTCTCCTTTTAAGAAACAATCTTGGCTTGAAGAGAAATATTCTGGTTGTAAGGGGAAAAAGATGAAGCGGTGAAAAAGTTTTTGAAGAAGATAATAGGGCAATTTAGTTGTTTAGTTTTGATATTTCCTAGAAATGTTGTTGTTTTTTATTCGTTGACTGTTTTCTGAGAGTGTTTTGTAAAGTACTTGTGACATAGTTGTCGTTTTAGTCAATAAATGGAAACTTCTTCTATCTCGTAATACGGTGTTATTCTTTATTTTGGACAATAATGCACATAATTTTAAATAATTTAGAAAAGTAGGTCACAACATGGTTGTTTGAAATGCTCCATATGTGGTGCCACAACTCTGGACAGACTCAAGCAAGTCGCTCGAGGTTAATATTGTTATTTCCATCAGTGACCTATTATCAAGACTATGTGAACATGAATGAATTTAATTAATAGAAGCTTGAATGTGATAGTAAATACATGTTAATTTGTCAAGGGAACAAATCAACATCTCTATATGATGAAGGATTGGAACAAGGCTTGATAGGTGATTGAATATTTTTGGAGATGAGAAGCTCCCATGGTAACTGAATATTTTATAAGTATTGTGATTCTGATATGTCACAAAAATATTTATATATTTATGAATGGAGTGACCTATTTTGACTGATTATGTAAAATCGCATAATTTTATTAATGAGATTACAGATAATGATTTTGTATTTGACAGTTTTAGCATTCTTTTTTCTTTTTTCTTTGTATATTTATGCATGGGATAAAAATTTTTTACCACTTGTGTTTTTACAATATAATTGCGTAAACGAATTTCAAAGTTGTTTGTAGTTAGGCTGAAATAACATAAAAGGCAACACATTTTCTTTAAAATATTATGAAAATAGTCATTGATTACATATTGGGAAATGTTTGCATTTATTCAAGCTCACTAATACATTGTAAAAGAGGAACTTGTTTATTTATTTTGCAATGCATTTAACCATTCTAAATACAAAAACATATTCGACAACAACTAACATTAACAATAATTATAGTCTAGGGGTAACTTACATGAGGTAACCAATATGAAATATAGATTTGGGCAAAACACACAGTCTAGCAAAATAATACCATCCACTGACAAAACAACTAAAATATTTACACCCAGCACGTTCTTAATCTAAAAAACGCGGTCAGAATATGTATTAGGATATAACAAGATATATCATGTTATATCCTGGATATAACAGGATATATCGTTGATATAACACCAAAAATCAAGATTAATGCATATATAAATTGAAAATCAAAGCAACAAATCGACAAAAAGAAGAATATATCCAGGATATTATATCATGTTATATCCATGATATATCATGGATATATCCAGGATATATCGTTGATATAAAACCAAAAATCAAATATCAAATATCACTGGGAAAAGAAGAAGAAGAAGAAGAAGAAGAAGAAGAAGAAGAAGAAGAAGAAGAAGAAGAAGAAGAAGAAGAAAAGAGGGCGGTGAGGCGAGATCCGGGCATCGGTGGGGATTCAAGTGACGATGGCGGATCTGACGGAGGTGAGGCGATATCCGGGCATCGATGGGGATTTGACGAGAAAAAAGAGGGGATTCGAGGGCGGTGGGACTATGGGCTTCGACGAAGGTGGAGGCTTCGACGGAGAGGAACTCCGGCAGCTTTAGGGGTGTCGATGGAGACGAATTCCGGTGGCGGGCAGCGAGATCCGACGAGATCGAAGGCGAGATTTGTTGAAAAATAACAGAAAGATGAAGAGGAGAAGAGGAACGTGTTCACTGTAAAAATGAAACTTGGAGAAGATGAAGAGTGATAATAGAAAAGTTAAAGTGATGAAGGCAGCCATTAATTAGAG
>CAOJBJ010251232.1:0-10016 GCA_948291685.1 Euphorbia celastroides
CCAAAAGTGGAGTTGCAATAGCTATCCGTGACTTCACGATAAAAGAAGTTCGGACAGTTTAATGAGGCATTTTGCTTTAGTCCATCGCAATCCAAAGCCAAAGAATGATGAGTCTTTGGCCCCATCGAGGCAATGGACTCAAAGCTAAGCCTTTATAAATGAAAGCAAAATTAACAGGCAAAAGACAGAAGAATATATAAATAGCTATTTAGAGTGGAAATCAAGCACAAACTTCTGATACTAATAAGGAAAGACTGACATCAAACTTGTGTAAAAGCAACAACCTCTGAACGAAATATGTAGAAAATATTCAGGCATATGGGATTAAAGAAACACATGATCAAATACAATCAACAGTGGACTGAGGTTTAAAACAAAACGGGATTGACCCATATTAAATCAAGAACACTATGAGCTGATGAAAAGTGAAGATTGCAAACAACAGAGTAAATTCTGAAACTCACATAAGTAGAGCATTACAGGTTTCCACTATGAAGTTGTTAGGAAGAACACAATGGCAATAATATATTTTTTGACTGATTTATGAAACCAAAAACAGTGGATAAAAGAAATACACAATCTAACACAACAACGAGCAGTGGCAACTCTTATGGAACCATAATAGATGCGTAAATCACATGTCTACAGTCAATTTACTGAAACAAAAGTAACTAATCAATGCAATCACAATGTTACATACTTGTCAGCTACTGGATCATAAGCTTCAGCCAGAATAAGGCCCCTGGGGCAAGACAAGTTGCGCCCCCCTGCAACAAAAACCTTACCAGAGATAACACTGCAAGCAAAATGAGAACGAGGAGTTATCATTCTTGACATGTTTCTCCACTCATTCTTAAACGGATCAAACTGCAGAACATGATCAGTTGTCAATGGCTTCTTATGGGGAAGATGTAAATCGTTCGGTGAATACGACCCGCCAATCACTAGGAGTTTCTGCTTAACACAAACACATGAAAACCCAAAGTGATGCAAGCCGCCCTTATCCTCTAACAGCTTTGGCAGGGGATGCCACCTGTCAGCTTCTGGATCATAAGCAACCCACTGGTTGTTCGAATGCTCGGTAAGAACAAACAACCAATTCCCAGACCATTTCTGTTTAGCTTTATAGTGTGCGTAGTCTGCACTATGAATCAAATCTTTCCATCTCTTGGAGACTGTTTTGAGCAGGCCATGGTGCCCATGGGAGACCATTGCAAGGCAACGCAGCGCCAGGTCATCTGGTAGTCCTGGAATTAGAGGTTGGTTTGCATTTTCCCTACAAAAAACAAAGCAAATTAACAGCGAACAGTCTTTTCGGTATTGCTTCCAAAAAGTTGCTCTACACAACAAATTTTTTGCTTTGAACAACACATTTTGATCTTTCGTATTAATTTATTTATAACGGTCTAATCAGCTTTTCTACGCTAAATTTTGCTGCTTTCTGGAAATGCTAGAAAATGGAGCTTTTGATAAAAGCAGGCTTGAAAAGCAATGCCAAGCAGAACCAAAATCAATTAATTGAAGAAGATATCCCTGTTTCTTTTCACATCTAGCCCTAAGACCTAATTGTTTGAACACTGTTTCTCTACAAATTCTACTGAAGCAGACTTCTGTTTGTTGCATCTTATGTAAAATGATTTCTTTCCCTATTCAAAATAAAAGAAGCTAATTCCCCATGAGAATTCATGATCCGGATGCATACTAAACAGAATTTCCCAACAGTAAACAAACATATATCTGAATTCAACGGGATAATAATGAAATAAAAGCAGAAACTCACATGGATGAGACGGAGGAATGCGAATTTTCGAAGGTGTAAATAAAATGGCTAGAAAGAAATAATTGCAAGCTGCTGTAGGCTGTAGTTTGATGAATTCAGTTATGGACGATTAACAGGGAAGCACCAAGAACAGGTGTTAATGGCGGAACAATCTAGGTCAGAATTTGTCGCAAGTTTTTCTCAGAGCTTCAACCGTCAAATGCAATTTCTTAAAATAGCAGGGGGCTTCAAATGCAATTTCAAGCAATCTAGTTCACATTCTAGTGGAAGAAAATAAAAATTGAAAAATATGAAAATTGTCAAATTTTGAAGGGGTTCGGTTCAACCCTTAACCGTTTGGGGGGAAGCAAACAAATAGTCTAAATAGTATTCCATCCGTTCAATTTGATAGATAATATTTTTATTTTTAGTGTTCAAAAAATCACTTATCATTAATTAGTTAAATTTATTCTTCTTAATAAATGAAGGTATTATGGTAAAGATATCCAATTTTCTTAATTCTCGTGAAATGAAAATATCGCCTATCAAAGTTGGACGGAGGGAGTTTGTGGTTTTTGACCCTTATCTACTTAACATGTAAAAATGTCTAAATTTTAAAACCTTATGTAAAAATGTCTATATTGTAAAACCTGAAACAAGATTAACGTGGAATCCGATTTCGCCGTCTGACCGAGATCTAACTGTCGTCGCTGTCCGATCGAGATCCAGTCGCCGTCGTGTTTAGATTTCGCTCCTCAAGTCGTCGCTGCTGTCGTCGCCTTAAGATCAGCTTCGCCTCCAGTCTTCGCCGTCGTTTTCACCCACTTCCGAGCCCCGCCGCCGAAAAATGCCACCATATCTGGTAATTTCACCCACCCCGACATCCCCCAGTGCCAAGTATGTTCATTTTACCCATTCACGAAAAAACAAGTCATCGAAACTCACCCCCCAAACCGCCGTCGTTCAGATATGGTCGCTGGAGCTCGACGTCTCATCACCCTCGAAGCCCCCGTCATTCATATCCGGTCGTCGGAGCTCGACGTCTCATCAACCCCAAAACACCCTTGGCCTCCACTGTCCGCCGCCATGGCTCCACTATCCGCCGGAGTCTCTAAAAAGACAGAAGAGAAAATGAAAAGTAAAAAAATATACTTAAAAGATAACTAGAAAAAAATATAACTAAAGCTATCTTGAACGCTACATCAAAGCTTGAAAATGCCTAAAAAACCAATGCTATTAAGTCAAACATTGAAAGTAAAAAAGGTATACTAATTATATAGTAAATGTAACATAATTATAAATAAAAGTTAAATAATAATATACTAATTTAAACCTAGTATACAATAATTAAAAAGTATATCGAAAATCAAAGTCGGTTAATATGTATTCCAGTTAATATATTAAAAATTTAAAATCAGTATACCAAATCATAACAAATAAAAATTATGAAATGGTATGCCAATTTAAATCAAACATAAAAAGGTATACAAAATTTAAAAAGTATACCGAAATTAAAAAAGCATTAAAAATCAGTTAAATGACAATTACTATACTGAAAACTAAAAAAAATATACCAAATCATAAATAAAAGTTAAAAAAATGGTATACCAATTTCAATCAAACATAAAAAAAAGTCTACCGCGAGTAAAAAAGGTATACCGAAAAGTAAAAAAAAATACTATACCGAAAAAGTAAAAAGTATACCAATTTTGTATAGTGATTTTCATTTTGATATACTTTGAAAAAAAATTGTTGAAAAAATATCAATATGGATCTTGTTTTAAAGATAAAAAAAATAACGAACAAATTATATTAAAGAATCGTGTCAAAAAAATTAACGGTTTGAAATATATGATTGTTTGAAATTTTAGAATTCAAATTAAATAAGATAGAGGTAGTGGGAACCACCCTTTCATGAACATTGATTTATATGTTATTAGAAAAATTAGACATATTTAAATCTCATACTTTTTTAGACATTAACAATTATTTTTATAATTTTTAGAATATTTATTACAATTTCCCTAACTGTTTCCATTTAAATTAGTGCACGTATCATTCCATCAAAAGTGAATTGACACCAAAAGAAAGTTATTTGTGCAATTTTTTTTTTTTTTTAAATTTCACCTATGGTCTTTTTTAATATTCCACACCAATCAATTTTCTCTCTCAACTCGTTTTTTTACCTCCCAAACGGACAGGTTTTTTAATATGTAGCTTCAAAATCTCTCCTTTCTTATATTCAAAACTTTATCTGATGTATTTCCCAAATTTTTTTATTCATAAGTGGCAGATTTATATCTATACAATCACTAGAGGTCACAAGTTCAAGTCAACATATCAACAAAATAGAGTTATAATACTAAAAGTCACACGTTCAAATCAACATATCGACGAGATAGAGTTGTAATCAAGGAGGGAACCAGGGTTTTTGTCGGGGGTGTCATGCCGGCCGACAACTAATACCGGAGGCAAAAATTGCCGGTAGACTGTAACAAGAAAGGAAAAATTAGAGATTGAGTTAAAAATGAATGTTTGTTGGATTGGTTAAGTTCAAAAAGTGTCTAACTATAACAAAAATATTAGAGGTAACTAAGTTTAAATAATTAAATTATAACTAAAATAGGAATATATATAATAATTGTACTAAATTGGAGTATGAAATTATGGTTGAGACTGGGAAAATAATTTAAAATGATTGTTTGAATTAATTTATTGTGATTGAGTATTATGTAAAATTGAAATTAAAATAGATGAAAATAGAAATACGCTCGAATTACATTATACTAAACATTCCATAACAAAATTCATTAAATTTGTAATTAAATTATCCTTAATATCAGTGCTCTTTAAAAGCAATTAACCTTTCATTTTCCTTCTTTTCTTTATTACTCCATCTTCTACCTTAAAGCTTTCAAAACTCTTCAATGGTGTTCTTTCCGGCGCCGGCTTGGAGTGGGACACCGGTACCATGGATTTTTCAATTTCCGGCGGCTGTGGAGGACACTTGCCCCCGCCCACCCCCCTATCTGTAATTCTAAAGGTCACAAGTTCAAATCAACATATCGACGAGGTAGAGTTATAATCCTAAAGATCGCTAGTTCAAGTTTACATACATATACAAGCAAGGTGAATCTCTTTATTAATATTATAAATTCAAATGAGATAAATTAGAAAAAAATATAAACCACATGAATATTCCAAATTAAGAATTCAATTTCACGCAAAACTTTTGGTCATAGCATATAGAGGTTTCTCTCATAACTTGTTCATCGGGCGGGCCAGGTTGGGTTTGGGCTGGACTTGGTCAGATTTTTCCTAAAAGTCACCAGCCCAAGCCTATAATAAAAACTTCGGGCTCGAGTCGAGCTCGGGCCGGGCTTATATTGTTAAACCCAAGCTCGGCCCATGACCTATCACTAATTTATTTTATTTTATTATTAAATAAATTATAAAAAAATAAAAATCTACATAAATTTTACATATAATCATATAGTATAGTAAAATTTTTAAAAGTATAGTTAATAATTTAGTAAATTAATATTAAAATGAACACATAAACTATTAAACATAAGAGTAATTGTAGAGGATGTCCTTTTATTACCCTTTGTTTTTGTTTTTGTCATTTTTTCCTTTTGTTTGTGTTTATGTCTTTTTTTTCCTCCTTTATTTACTTTTATTTCCCTTTTATTTTTTTTTGTATTTTAACTTACTATACTATGTTTAATACACAGTATACCCGTATATTTTCAGTATATCCTTGTCAGTATATGATATACTGTTACCGGAAACTCACCAGAATCCGTCGCTGACACCGCCACCGATACCGCCGCGAACACTGCCACCGCCAAGATATCACCGCTGACACTGCCACCGCCTAGATCTTGCCGAAAAATTAAAAAACAAAGGCAACCACAACCAAAAACGAAAATCAAAGGAAAAAAGGCAGGTCTGACATTTTTTACGGCGACGGACAGTAGATCTGATGGTGAGGGGGTAGTGATCGGCGGCAGACGACGGCAAGGGCAGAGAGATCGTCGACAAACAGTAGCGAGATCGGCGCATACGATGGCGAGGCTTCGGGACGGCGAGATCGACGACGTTTTCGGTTTCCGGCGGCGAGTTTTCATCCAGATCTGGTGGCGATTTTGTCAAATGGCGGCGAGCTTCATACAGATATAGGTGGTGGCGGTGTTGGGGGCGGGATTTAAGGGAGAAGAAGGCGTCGGCGACGGCGGGTTATGAGGGAGAAGGCGGCGGCGATGACGTCGGAATATGAGGGAAAGGCGACTAGATCTCGACGAAGGGAGGCGGTGACGGTGACGGCGGAGGGACTTCGGATGATGGACGACGGCGGGTATTCAGGGAGGAGTTGAAGATTTTAGGGCTTTAAAATCTAAAAGGACATTTCGACTTTTGTTGTTAAAATGTTTAGAATGGGACATTTGTATATAACTAAAAGAACATGGGTTAAAATGAGTAGGCTTTTTAGGACATTTCTTTCAAAAGCCCTAAACATAATATAAAAATGTAAATAAGTATAATTTTTATTCGTCGGACCGGGCTCGTACTTTCATATATACCAAGCCTAGCCCATCAAACTTCGGGCTTGGACTCGAGCCGGGCTTAATAAAAAGGTTAATGTCCAAGTTCGATCCATAAAACCGGGTCGGGCCGGACCGGGTCGGATGGGTAGCGCGGCCCGTGACACCTCTAGTCATAAAGCATGAATAAGACACGCTTTTAAAAATTTTCATTTATATATATATATATATATATATATATATATATATATATGTTTTACATATAAAGTTATTTTATTTTTAGCGAAACACCACTCATTATTATTTTTTTCTTTCCAAACTTTTCAGATTTTGGTATTAATCTAGTATAAAATGACTTTTTGTTTGATTTATTTCACAAAAGTTATGAGTTCTTTTTTTCACATGTGGTATAAATCTAGTTTATTATTAGTATAAACTAGTTTTTTACTTCTTTCATTATATGTTTGGTATTAATTTTCGAGAACATGTATTTGGCTCGTATAAATCTGTTTTGTTTGATTTCTTTGATAAAATGTATGTTTATGGGTTTATGATGCAAGGTGTTATTCAAAAGGGAATGAAGAGGTGGAGAATAATTTTTGCCGTTGGATCAGAATGCTCCAATTTTAATGTAAGAGTAGTGTTTTTCGAGTGGAAACAGCCTTCTGAACCAGGCTCATGGTTACACCATGAGACTTGCCTTAATTTTGTCAAATTCCATCATTTAGGGGCTGAAAAATAGGATTTTTTTTATTGTTACGGGTTTTTCCTTATTTTTAGGTTATTTGTTTTTTTAATATTTTAGTTATGTTATGATTTTATCTTGTTTATTGTTTTAATAGATAGGAAGTTTAATTGTTTAGGAGTTTTAGTTGTGTAGGAATTTGATTATTTTTTGAATAACTAGATTAGTGTCCCGTACGATGCACGGATAGATGGTTTATAATCATATAAAATTAAAAAAAAAAAACAGATTTAAAATCTATAATTACTAACAGTAACACAAAATGTTGTTTTTTTCCTTTTTAATAATTACGGAAAAAGAAAAATATATTCAGTTCACTTTTACTGTACACTAAATATACTAAAATAATTTGACTGTTGAGTCATATTTAACAAAAAAAACATAGATAGGAAGACATACACTTAAATCAATAAAATTAAATAAAACTGCTTTACAGAAATTTATAAATCCAAAGTTCATCCACTTCAACCATTTTATTATCTTAGCTATAAAATCAAATACAAAGTCAATTTAGAAAGAAGAAAAGTACACAATGATAGTCTACCAAATTAATTCAACAACGAAAAATTTCACCATAGATAAATGAAAAATTAAAGTAGTAAGAAAACTAAATATATTTATAAACCATGAATTGTATAATATCTAATACATTTAAAATTTACAATTATTCAAAGAGTGAGAAAACTAAATGTATTTATAAACCAATATATAATCAATTCTTATTATTTATATTTATTTTTAGAATTTATAAACAGGTTATTTGAATGTAGTGCTACAATTTTTAAATGTATTTTGTGAATTTTAAATACAAAATTTACTTAGTTTAAGTTAAAATGAGTTACTTACTCACAATTTTTTTTCATTCTGTTATTCTCTAGAAAACAAAATGTTCAAGTCTATTTTAATATGATGGAACCACATGCGTATATTGAATCCTAATAAAATCAATCATAAGTATTAATATCCTAAATTACTTCTTTAATCTAGATAAAACCCTCATCCTTATCTGATAAATTCCCCCTTTATTCCCCTTTCTCTTAGTTTATTTGTTTACATAATTTTAAGTCTCCTACGTGTCATCTTCTTACTAAAAATTAAAAGTTTCGAGTAGTTGCTTAAATTTTTTGTACTAATAAATTAAAAATAGCTACATAAACAGTGATAGAATGTTACATATAATTTATCGGATCCAAATAATAATTGTTGCAAAATTTAAGGGGGCTCATTCGGTTCAGATAACTTAATCCGTCATTGATTGCAACATAAGGAGAATTTAGGTGTAGAAGAATTGTAATGTTTTTGTATTTGCTCCTCGTACCAAAAATATGCACCACATTTTTCGTAATTATAGTTGGAGTCTCCAATATCCAAGTAATCTGATTTTAAAATTATAAAATAGTTTCGCAATCAATATTAACACAAGTATAAAAATAAAAACAGAGATAAAATCATAGAATCAATACCTATATCACTGAGATCCGATGATATTCTTGCTCATTTTTTACACTGAATCTCCATTTGTAACTGCAAATATTAATGTAGTTAAACAAAAAACATATACGTATATCAAAAATCACAGAATCAATAACTGAAGTGAACCCAATTATGACCTTTTAATTGTGTTTGTTGGACCAGCTTCGCTAATGAAACCAGCTCACTGAGAAAGGAGCACGCTGATGGACATTGGTGAAGACAGCTCGCTGACGAGGGAGCTTGTTGATGGACCTGGTGAAGGTTGCTCGCTGACAAAGTAGCTCGCTGATGGACGCGCTCGCTGATGGATTTCGCTCTGACAATTACTGAGAAATCAAGTGTCTCAGCATGGAAATCAAATACACTGAAGTCGATCTCGCTGAAGTTCACCCACGTGGAGCATTAAATGTAAAATAGCTTTCTCTGACAGACAGCTATCATCTTCCGACAAAAGTGGGGCGCATTTAATGCGATCTGATAGAGAGAGGACGCGGAAAGTAAAAAGAGGAATGACGCATCTGACAACTGAAAAAGCGCATTACCTACTTCCGTGAAATCAGGAAACCTTGGGAATTGCTGCACCAATTTAAATTCAACAACTCAAGGTCAAAGCTTCAAAATTCAAAGGATTGCAGAAAATATCATTCTTCAAAGTCTTAATCCGGTTCAAAAGTATTCGTTGTGAGGAAACGAGAAAATTGCTTAATCTCGGATTAGCAAATTTGAACGTTAAGGTTGCAACGGCTATATTTTGAATCTGTGTATAAAAGAAAGAAGGTCGAAGAAGACATGAGATGAGACGAGAATTCCTTTCAAGAAGAAAGAAACCTGGTAGAAGACCACATCTCGTTAAGCTCTCATTAAACCAGAAAATACTTAAAGAGAGAAAAACAATTAAACCTAAAATGTATGACGACAAAAAAGCACTATTGGTCCTAATCAGGCTGATATTTTTGTTTAAGAGATAAATATGAGATATTATGAGATAATATCAAATAAGGATTTTACCTTAATTAAGAGATAATTATTAATGAGATATTTTCTAATATAGTTATCAGTATTAATTATCTCAATTCCTATCTTAAATAACGACCAAAACAAACATGTGTATTAATGATTCAGAGATAAAATTATCTTATTACCTTTTCTTTAATTATTTCCATTTAAGTTATCTTATTACATTTTCTTTAATTATTTTCATTTAAGTTATCTTATTACATTTTTTTAATTATTTATTTTAGTTTATTAATCTGGTATTAATATATAGTTATCAATATAAATTTATTTTCAAATTGATTTGTTTTGCTTCATGATCAGATTACGGGATTCCATTTCCAATAAAATTGTAACATCTCATTACATGCATCACTTTTCATTTACGTTATACATGACATGCATATGTATATAATAGAATTGATATAAGGCTGATATTGTAGCATTAGTATCTTATATGTTTCGAGTTTCGGTTAATAAGATGAGGTAGACAAGACTTGAT
>CAOJBJ010251994.1:0-10544 GCA_948291685.1 Euphorbia celastroides
AAACATGTGCTTCGGAAGTAAGACCATCTACTTTGAACTCTGTCTTTTTGTGCTAAAATCAAGTAAATGAATAAATAAATTTATTTATTTATAAATAAATTAAAGATTTATTAATCTTTTCCTAGGTACGAAAAGAAAAATATAACTTTAAAGGCGTTGTTTTTCAAGGTTATTTTTCTGCACCATATCGTACTTCTCTTTTTACCCTTTTTTTTTAAATTTTTTTTTTTAAGTTCATTGTAAATATTTTATGGAAGCTTAATTCAGAATAGTTGGATCAACACATGCATTATATGTTTTTTTAAAAAAACATATGCATTATATTATATACTTAATTTACAATATTCAAGTTTATAATTGAAAATAAAAGTATTTCTTTTTGTTTTGGTCGTGATTCTGGCATTTCTTTTCGAAACGACAAATTTAGACTTGATAAGAAAAGTATCAAAGACTTTATTACAATTACTCTTATGTTTACTTTTAATTTATCATCAAAGATTCTGATGTCTAGTAAATATAATTTTCATTGAGGTCCTCTAGTTGTCTCTTGACCTATTCTTTATACGACATGTGTTTTGTTAAATGATAAAGTAAAACTTAAGAATTACTAATAAACTATATTTAATTGAGTGCAGATAAATATAGAGAAATGAATAGGATATACTCTATATTTATGGAGATTTAAAGAATCTCCAGTTTCTAGATGGAGAAATAGAGTACTGTTGGATTGAACTTTACTTTATAAATGGATTTTACTTTATTTTATGGAAGACCATTGAACTTGCTCTTAATTAGACGTGTATAATATAATGAAGCAGACAACACATAAAACATGTCTAGATAGAATGAATTGGAATAGAAATTAGAGAAAAAGGTGAAGCATATATAGAATAATGAGAAAGGGGTGGAATTTTGAAATTGAGGTTCAATGGACCGACCCACCCAACTTGTGTACGTACGCCTTTAATTTTCTTTTTTATTTAATCTGAATTTGGAGTCCTTGAGACTGACTTTTGTTTTTGGAAGAAGGAATATGAGGAAAGCCATGACATCAATGGTGTGACATTCCACCTTTTTATTTTATTACTTTATTCACCATTGATTATTTTTAATATATTGTTGCACGTTCATATACACAAAACTTACAATTTGCTATTCTACATTTGTACGGCAGGCAGAAATCTCATGATAATTGTATTTTAGAAGTATGGTCATTAATATTGAGATTTCGTCTTAGTGATAAAAAATTTATGCAAAATAAGGAAATTTGGATTAGGGGTGATAATTAGGAAACTATCCGATACATGAGTCGGTATAATTGTTTCAGTGTGAAGAATGGATATTAGAAGTATCGTTTATAAAATTGAGAACACCGAACTGGCATTTATTATTTATTTCCCTCTTTATATAAGAAGTTGAGAAAGAGAGAGAAATAAGAGAATATTAAAAAACTCATTAATAGCTCATCACCTTATAAAATGAATAATTGTGAATATTATACAACATAGCTCGATGAATATGTATTTATACTTATGATACATATGAAATGAGGTGTTAATTAGGTAGCGAACACTTTAACAAAAATGTAACGAACAGTGGTGAGGTGTGAATCCTTCCGTTGGCTATGATCGTTGTGTTACAATTTTCATTTAATCTACAAATGCTTCAGCTTGACTGAATTAACTTTTATTAACATTTATTCCTCAAGCGAAAATAATTTATAAAGGTGTGACAAATTCATTTTAGTAAGAAAAGGTGCCATACAATTATAGTTTTTTTATTTCGTCAACAAGTCTACCATCTGCAATTTAATCTGTGATAGTTTTTCACACAAATTTATTGATTTTGTACTTTCATACTAATTATTTAAAAATTATTTGATAATACTTTCCCAAATTAAAATGTGATACTTTTTTTAAAAGTTTGAAAATAGAGTTTTTTTTTTAAAAAGAGTTCTTTAGTATAGTAATCCTACAAAACAATCTCAACCAGCTCTTAATAAGCTCCTTATAAGCATATTAAAGAAACACTTCAACTCTTTTTTAAGCTCATTTTAAGTTAAAAAGAGACAATAAATTAAAAAACAAATACAATTTCACCTTCTCAAATTTTTTTAAGAGTTTGATCAAGTTAAAAATGCATATTTTCTAGTTGCGTTTAATTTCAAATTAGTAGTAATTCAAATTATGACAAATACATGCATGCGTGTGGTTTATTGGTAAGACTATCGTACCAAGCCAACAAAACACAATGACATTACCTTCACTAATTAATTATTAATCACGTAAATGTTGTACTAGTCAATTTGTTTTTTGAATGGAACGAACAATTTAGACTAATTCCATTTCCAGCTATGCATTGCACCTAACTATAAAGGGTCCATTCTCCATTTTCTTTTCCTTTCTTTTCAGAAAAGTACAGAAGTCAGAATAGTATTATACATTGATAACTCTGCATAGTTGAATTGAACTTATATGATATTATTGCATCATTATTCAAGCTAAATTATTTCCTACATCATATCATTTGTTTCTATATTTTCAAACTATTTTTCATATTTTTTTTCCAGATTTTAAAATAATAAAGCCTATTTGATCAAACTTAAAGAAATACTTTTTCTGATAAGATAATTTTTAAAAATGCATATTGACTTTCGGCTGCACTTTCCCGGTTACGGTTGCTGACGTGGCGGCACTTTCCCATCGACGACGCTGACGTGGCGGTGAGTGTAACCCACTCTATTGGGTAAGCGTGAGTATGTGTATTTGAGAGGCTTAAACGATGCACTTTTAAAAACGTTAGGGGCTTAAACGGTCACTTTAAAACTTTAGAGGCTTAAATGATTTTTCAGAAAAATATTAGAGATTCAATGATTAATATAACCTTTTTAATAAGACACTGATTGATCGGTTCATTGGTTGAATACAAATTCAACGCAGTTTGATCAATGTTGATTAAATATGTTCCAAGGGTGCTTAAATGTATAGAAAGAGTTTCATGTAGAAATTTAAAATTCAGAAATAATTACCGCAAGAATAGCAAATGTAATTAAATATTTATAAAATCGAAGTTTTCGTTAATCTAGTCTAAACAACAGTAATTATGATATCTTCATAATAATAGTTTTTTAATATGTTTATCAGCTTAAAGAGTCGATTCAATCTTAGAAGACTAACTCCTCTTACGTTGGATGTTTTTGAAGGCATCTAACTTAATATTTAAATTTGTGTGCTTACTAATCCAAATATCGGAGAGAAAGAAATTGACATCATTAATATTTTTTTGAAAAACGACATCACTAATATATACCCAATCGCTTAAGGAGTTTAATTTTCAATTCTCAGGAGTTTTAACAAGTACGTGGGCACGTATCTTAACCAGCTAGAGAATTCTAGTTCTAGAACAAGTACTTTGAAATGCAACATTATGTTTATTCCTACACGTATGTAAGAAAAAAATGTGATTACCACCACTACAATCAACAATTATGGATGTATCGAATACACAAAAAAAAAAATATAAACAACATGTAATTGCTCTTTACAAGAATTATAAAAAAAATGGTAACGATCGTTGCAAACCAATGGCTAGAAATCATGAGTTGTATGAAATATTAGATAAAGAAATAAAGAGAGAGTGGGGTAATATCCATTGAAAACTAGCTCATATGGATTCACTTTGAATGACTATTATTTAACATGTGATTTCCATGTTGAGTGTTTCCAACGTAAAACTGTTGGATTTTGGAATTTAATGATTTGGATGAACAGTACTTAGATTTAGTGACAATTGTTTTGATATTCACCATATGATAATGGTGGAACTGCCGCTAATCACCATCAACTCTAGCATCATGTGATTAAAATCATTTTTAATTTAAGCTATTTGATGTAAATAAAAAATCCAAATAAATACGATCTCTTTTTCCATTTTACTAGTTGTTCGATTGGTGCATATACTAATATGAAAGTGTGATATCTTAAATTTGAGATTGATCGTCTTTCTAAAACTTTATAATTATTCAAAAAAGTTAACATAGGCAAAAATACTCAATTGAAGTAATCCAAGAGATTAAATTAAAATAAACGTAACGTGGAAAATGCTAAGCAAGAAAGCATTTAAAATTAAATTACTACAAAAATGAAATAGAAAAAGAAAAGAGGAAAACGGGTCAACATAAATAGGCACATTTTATTAGACATCCATTGTTTAATCTTAAAATGGTGGGCGCATTGCTCTTGACTTTGACAATCTTCTTCTTCACAACCGACATTGTCCTTTTTCCCATCTCTCCACATCAAAATAGTATTATTTCCAACCCAATTTTCTTATAAATTCAGGGCATACGATCCTCAAAATCCAATCTTCTGGTACCAATTTCAACTCTTATCTCTCAACAACATTAACTCCAAGCAATTTTCAATTAGTAGCTTATTTGGTCAAATGGATTACTCTTCTTCTTGGGTTGATACTTCTTTGGATCTCAACATTAATCCCCGACGTGTTCAAGATGCTAAGAAACCAGTTGAAACGAATTTTATTCAACTGGGTTCTATCAAAGAAGAGGTTAGTTTCATTTTTTGCTTGATTAAATATTCATTGGTTGCTTATTATGGAGTTTTGATTTAGTTAATTGATTGCATTACAGAGCAGCAGTGGAGCTTTAATGGAGGAATTGAACAGAGTGAGCGCAGAGAACAAGAAGCTCACTGAAATCTTAAGTGTGATGTGCGAAAATTACAATGCTTTGAGGAGTCAATTGGTGGATTATATGAGTAAAAATCAAGAAAATAAGGAGCAAAGTCCATCGAGAAAAAGAAAATCAGAGAGCAGTAATACTAATGTTATTAATAAGAATGAAAATACAGTCGGGATAAATGGGAATTCTGAAAGCAGTTCAACTGATGACGAGTGTTGCAAGAAACCCAGAGAGGAAATCATCAAAGCCAAGATTTCTAGAGTTTATGTTAAGACCGAACAATCCGACACAACCCTTGTGAGTCCTATGATCAATCATAAACTAAATCACTTATATTTTATGCTAATTAATGAAAAACTTGTGATTAATTGAGTTGTAATTGGTTTTGCAGGTTGTTAAGGATGGATATCAATGGAGGAAATATGGGCAAAAGGTCACAAGAGATAACCCTTCACCTAGAGCTTATTTCAAGTGCTCATTTGCTCCAAGCTGCCCTGTCAAGAAAAAGGTAGTCTGTTTTTCCGAAAAGCTCAATTTTTGAGTTTTCTCTATTGACACGGATTTTAGTTCTAGGTCTAACAGTTCATAATTAATTAGTATGAAAGGGCAAAAATGTGAATACCGAAATCTATTGTTTCAGGAAAAGTTGTTTGACGAACTTTTTGGAACAGTAGCTGAAAAATATATCTCAATTTGTTCAATACACATTTCTATCGGTTAATCGAATGCGATTAATATCTAAAGTATTGTGTTAATTTTCTTTTTTATAGGTGCAAAGAAGTATGGAGGATCAATCAGTAGTAGTGGCAACATATGAAGGGGAACACAACCATCCACAGCCATCACAAATGGAGGCAACCTCAGGGCAAACCAGGAGCCTAACACTAGCCAATGGTTCGGCCTCTCACGGTTCGACCATTACGCTCGATCTAACCAAGTCCGAGCCCAACACTGTTTCAAAACCGAGAACCGAACCACCTGCTCAAGTGAGGCAGTTTTTGGTGGAACAAATGGCTTCTTCCTTGACCAAAGATCCCAATTTCACTGCTGCTTTGGCTGCTGCCATTTCGGGGCGAATGTTGCACCAGAATATGTAGACTAGTGGTGACTTTTGTTTTCAAGTTTAGTTTGAGTTTGTTTAGTTTTAGGCCATTTTGAGGTTTCAAATGTACATGTTGATACAGCAGGAAAACCGAGATTCGGAATTTTGGAGTTTGATCTATTTTGCTTAATTTCTTTGTTTTGTCATTTATTGCTTTTATCCGTGTGACCAAGTTGATGAACATTTAGTTGGAAACCCAATCAATGATAAGAACAATGACTTTAGGAAGTATTCAAAATCTAAAAGTAGACGTGAAAAAGTCCATTTGCATGGCTTAAGAGGAAAACAAAAGAGTGGCTATAAAGAAAACAGTTAGGAACAAGTTGATGAGGTAGCTAAAAGGGTTGCAAATTGGGTCAACAAAATAGCTGTCTGAATTGACTAATTGAACTTTAGTTGGCCAAATTACTGCTTAGGAGGCCACTAGATTCCTTATTGATAGTCCAACTTAAATGAAATATCCAAACTTCTTATAATCTTTTTAATGTTACCAATTGGGTCGTTAGCTCCCAATATAGAGGTGAGAAATTTTGAGTTTGAAATAGTTCATCCTCTTCAAGATTTATTAAATTATTAAAAAAAAAATTACAATGTTCAAAGGGTTCATTAAACTACAAGTAAAATCTGTTATCTCTAACATGGTGCTCTCTTTCCGTGTCTCTCATTCATTGAGTGTAATTTGCATCATTTCTAAAGTACAAAGAACAAATAAAAGTTTACGAATTGGAACCATACTATTAGTAATAATGTAATATTATTGGGGTTTGAAAAAATTAGAAGCATTTGAAGAAGGCAGGCACCAATGCCGAAAGTATTCTTTTCACACGGCAGCCGGCATAGTGGTTGGAAATGGGAAGACTTTAAAACTGGATTTATTATGTCTTAAAAGTCAATTATAACCTGCTATTTCTTGACTTATCAAAAAAAAAATTCTTTCATTGGTCAAGAATCTAGAAGGTTAGACAATTATGGATTACATAGCCCTTCGGGTAAATTTATGTTCATTCAAGTGACAAAACTTGAGGTCTTTTGGTCATTTGTATAATGTATAATTGTAGATGTTTTGTTCACTACAAGTCCAAGAGCTTGGGAAGAAATAGGCAATTCAATGAACAAGATTCCAATTCTGTGGGTCCTAAAGCAGAATCCAGCGTGTGGGAGAATATTTTTCCGTAGTGCAAAAGTAACAAACTTTTGAAAATTGGAAATATAAAAAATTTAAGTTCAGATTCCATGGATTGATACACAGCATACACAACAACAACAACAACAAAAATACATATGAACTTGCAAAATTATGATTCAAATAGCTGTCCTGTTCAGTTGCTTTAAATGGCACGATTATTTCACAGGGAAAGAATTAACAAAACAACCTTCAACCAGAAACCATTCAATCCTTGTCACCGGTAACAAAAAAGAAGTTTCAACTTTTAGGTTCTCTTTCGAAACCGGATATCCAAAATCTGAAAGAGTCCCTACAAATGGCAACTTAATATAGACAATTTCTTTTCCGGGCTAATTATGATTGAAAATAGTAACGATCATCTGGCATATTTACTCATAAGCAAAGAATACAATAAAATGCCTACAGAATGCAACAAATTTGATTCAAACTAAGTAATCACAAGCAAAAATGCAAAACCCACAAAGGGAGTGGTAACAACTTATACACAAAATGCACAGAAACTATTTTGTTATTTCGAGAACCCGAAACAATCCCAAATCTCCATAATAATCCCGTAGCATTGAATTTGGTGTCAGTCTTTGTTTTTAAGATTGGCATCATTGTTTGTTACCTCTGTCGCAGAAATGCACTCCTGGAATCTGAAGCAACTAATGAGGTGATCATTTGTTATTCCAGCAGCTTGCATGAATGAATACACAACAGTTGGCCCCACACTCCGAAAGCCTCGTTTGACCAAATCTTTGCTTATGGCCTCTGCTTTTGAGTTCTTGACTGGAACTTGCCTCGGGTTTCGGAATTGGTTGATCATCGGTTTATGGTTCACAAAGTTCCAGATGTATTTGTCAAATGAACCAAACTCGTCTATAACCTGCATCACCAAGAAAACTAAATGAGATTTGATACATTTATGCCCTGTTCTTTCCAACTTTATAGAGGGTGGCAAACTGAACTTAACTCAACTAAAACTTAATGGAACTTTCTTGACTGAAACTTAATGGGAACTTAATGAAGCTATAACTTATAAGAAACTAATCGAAATTTAATGAACTTTAAACTTATTTCAAATTTATTGAAACTGAACTGAACTGAACCAAAGCTTAATGAAACTGAACTTGACTGAATGGAAAATAAGTTGAAAAGAACAAGCATTTTCATGATTCAAGTATCAACCTTGCATATCTGGGGAGCATTTTCGACTATCGATCGCAGTTTTGGTTCTGACAGTAGAGAGCTCCCTGGACTTCCGGGCAGAGCTAACTTTTTGTCATTTAATTTGGCAACGGCAGCAGGATCAAAATCCAAAAACACCTCCCTGAACAAAGATGAACATTTCCCCAAGTTAATCAAAGTTGTATACATTAATATCATTTTGCAACTCACTACTCAATAATAGTTTGTACCTAAATAAACCCCTTTTGCTTAGAATGACAGGCCATGTCATTTCAGCCAAAGCGCCTGAAAGGCATAGCAATTCAAACAGCTTTCTGCAATTCATAATGAATGATCAGAATGCAAAAGCAAAAAAAAAAAAAAAAAAAAAAACCGGGGAAGTGTATTATAAATTAGAAAAGAGGGTTAAATTGAAATTGTGAAATTTACATACTTGTCATTGTGGACAGGGACCCCCCATTCTTCATCATGAAAAGCGAGATACAGCGCATCTGTTTTGCCAGGTAGAAAGCAAAAGTAAAAAAGAAAGGGATAAGTAAGCTCAGAACAACAACAAAAAATTGAATTCTTCCGAGATTCGAGTTATAATACAAAATACCAAGATTTCACACAGATAACTCTTTTGTGGTTCTATGAATTAATAATAAGGTAGAAGTATACGAGATGCTTTACGATCAATTCAATAAGTAGACAAAGGAAAAGTTTGCGCAATCAGAAGTACCTAAAACAAGGAAGTCCTTAGAGATAGAACCTATGACCTCTTTGTTCCAATTTTTCTGGGTTATTAGGTTCTTTCTGATATTGTGCCATTGGCCTTGGAGTATGACTAGAGATGATAATAAAGATGAACCCTCCAAATTCTCAAGTATCTCCATCCTTAGTGCTAAATTATTATTCGAGCAAGTAGCTATAGGAGAACTATAATACAAGGTATATGCACAGACCAATGAGACCATAGTTTTTCTTTTTTATCATCTCAGTACAGATGAAAATATTGGCTCTACCTAAAGAGTTGCAACAGCCCATATAAGATTAAAATCTCAAAAGTTGTATGTGCAACTATTTCAAAAATAAATTCACTGCACAAGCATACTCTTCTTACATTTTCCAGAAAAAAAAGCCCCAAGATGTAAGCCATGTCAAATGCAATTTTCTTTCATATATTAAAGAAAGGAATTATACAATTTATAAATGTCAAAGCTCTTACAGAATCGCAGATTGTCCCATATATGTGGTAAGTGGATTATTAGTTAATCCTATGAAGTATTCGGTGTAACAGAGTAATATTAATCGCATTGTTCTCATCTCTCAATAGGCCTTTAATATGTCTTAATTCCCTAAATGGCCAAGTCAGCCTTCAGTCTTATCCATAGTACTAGATTGTTATGGAATTTTCGAAAAAAAATTACCTAGCTGTTTACTTGGTATAGTGCCATGCTCGTCTATATAGGGAGAGCATGTAAGCATTTGGAATTATCAATGAAATATATCAAAATATCCTGTTTTCTCCCTCAATTTTTCCTCTCATCCGTAAATCCTTGCTTTTCTCACCTAAGTCTATTCTTTCTCACCCAATCTGTCTATCTCTATGTTTTTCATCATCAAAATTAGGCCCTGACCTGACACTGATGAATTTGAATTTCCTTTAAAAAAAGCAGCTCTTCAGTTGGAATATAGAAATTTCCAGTCCCAGGAAAAAAGGATCTTGATAAGTGATACAATTCTACTCCCTCAAACCAAAATACAAGGGATAGTAGATTCTAAATTTTTCATTTTCAATCTCTTCTTATAGCTAGAGCTTCATTTCTATTCACCATTTCAGCCTGTAGTATCAGCCATTTGGTTTAGGAAATCCAAACAATATTAGGTCTTCTTCCATTAAATTTTAAGCATGGAGAAAAGAAACATCAGAGATAATTTTGAGCATGCAAGATGTTGACCCATGGAATAACATGCACAAGCTAGTGAGTATTGGATGAATATTAGTGAGAGAATAGTTTATAACATAAAAGATGCCAGATACATCATTGAGAATTAATGCCACATGCCATCATGAAAAAGTTTCTGGTGAGCATGATATAGACTTGTGGAAGAAAGGAAACATCGTCCTAGCACTCAACATTGTAAGAAACAGTTTCAAAGTCAAATGATTTTCCTCCACCCCCTAAGCTTCAGCCTTCAAATGTGCCACTTTTAAAACAACTTACATTGCTAATATCCACACAGAACTAAGTATAACAAAAAAAACCTCAGAAGTATTTTGTGAGTTCCACTCCTAGGCAAAAAACTTCAACTAAATTATTCATTGGTAAGCAGCAGTACGCCATCTAAGATATTTTGAAAACCCATTTCAGTGAAGGTGGAAGGCCATGTTATTTGTTTGCACC